>AYEL01069380.1:0-27632 GCA_000484575.1 Olivierus martensii
TTTAATAAAATTTATTATAAATTCAGAAAAAATTGCATATACATGAAAAATATATAAATATAAATATAGCAAAGTTTTGATGATTAAAATTGTTGAATAATTATTTTGATTTAATAAAAATAAGTTTATTTTATTTCAAACTAAAATTTATATGGTTATATAATAATTAATTTTCTTTATGCAGTTTATGAGAACTCTTCAGAATATCCAACTATAGATTGTTCTAAAATTTTCAAGTCAGAAGTTTATAATCTTGGTAAATAAAATATTTTAGCATATTATTTTCATTAAAAATATTAATTATTGTTTTAGTTATTGCATAAATAGTTACAAATTAAAATTCATTTAGTTCTGTACTATGAATTGCAAATTTTATTATTTTTCAGTAATAATGAAATTACAATATAACTTAAGCATAAATATATAAATCTTGTTTTACAAAAACGATATTCTTAATCTATGATTAATGACACATTTATTTATGGTTTGACTTGTGAAGAAGTTAACTCTGACCTATACTGTTATTATTTTATTATGCACTTTTCTTATTTATCGTTATTTTCATTATTATTTAACGTATTATATTTTAGTTTAAGAGTTAGCTTAAAATATATAAATATAAATATAGCAAAGTTTTGATGATTAAAATTGTTGAATAATTATTTTGATTTAATAAAAATAAGTTTATTTTATTTCAAACTAAAATTTATATGGTTATATAATAATTAATTTTCTTTATGCAGTTTATGAGAACTCTTCAGAATATCCAACTATAGATTGTTCTAAAATTTTCAAGTCAGAAGTTTATAATCTTGGTAAATAAAATATTTTAGCATATTATTTTCATTAAAAATATTAATTATTGTTTTAGTTATTGCATAAATAGTTACAAATTAAAATTCATTTAGTTCTGTACTATGAATTGCAAATTTTATTATTTTTCAGTAATAATGAAATTACAATATAACTTAAGCATAAATATATAAATCTTGTTTTACAAAAACGATATTCTTAATCTATGATTAATGACACATTTATTTATGGTTTGACTTGTGAAGAAGTTAACTCTGACCTATACTGTTATTATTTTATTATGCACTTTTCTTATTTATCGTTATTTTCATTATTATTTAACGTATTATATTTTAGTTTAAGAGTTAGCTTACTTTTCACGTTCTCCGTCTCAGTAGTTAGCAGTCATGTACTACTGAACAGGACTGTATGTCATTTAGTATAAAAGTGACAAAAACTGGCTAAGTAACAATTGAATTTCTTGTAAAGATCTACAAGGGCTTAAAGTTTGTATCAGTGGTAGAGGTATTAGTATTAATTAATATTTAAGGTTAAATTTTTTGTGAATATTTTGATTTTTGGATATTTGAATTTGATTAAATAAGTTTGGTTGATAATTTGAATTGTGCTTTATTATTGCTTAAATAAAGCTTTGTTTACCTTTTGTCAGAGTTTTGAGTCCAATAAATATATTTTGTTATTTAAATTGTAAATTTATTCAATTTATTAGTGTAAGTTTTTATTTTAAGTTTTGTCATTTTAGAGTTAACACTTGATTGATACTTCTAGTTGTAAGTTTCTGGTTATTTGTTTTGTCGGGTAGACGTAAAGTATTTATATTGGTTTGACTTGATATATTTATTGTAGAAAGTAGTAAAAGACCTAAGCTCAGACTGGACTCTAGATTTGTAGAGTCGTTTTAAACCGTTAGGTTAGATATATTATTGTTGTTGGTGTTTTTGAAATTAGCACCTTTGCAGACTCTTAAAATTCTTGAGTCCTGAATTTTCAATAACTTGAATTTAAAAGAAACCAAAAATTTCTTGAAAATGCTGTAATATACTGGCACTCCTAGAGTTATGGATTTAGCAGCAATATCCAACTTACAAATTATTTGGTCCACAAAAGTAATATTATATGTTTTGTAATATATTTCACAATTGGACAAATTAGAAGTTTCTTATTTAATAAATTTGAATAAAAAATTCTGAAACTTGTATAGTTCCAACTTTTAAAGCAGGCAATAACTCAACAACTTCTTCAAAACACAGAAAAAACTTTTATATTTAAAGCACTTTTGGCTCTGTTGAGCCTCATTAATAAACACTACAAACAAACTGAATAGAATACATTAAAAATCAGTTATATATTCTAAAATACATTCTAATTTTCAAAAGTTCTAAATTTAGATAATATTTAATCATCGAAGTTATGACGTATTGCATCATAACATATTGGCGCAAAATCATCTCAACCTAACTAAGTATTATTATTAACACTTTCCAGTAATCAGGACTATTGTGACATTCCAATCTTAGGCTACACTTCCGTTTGTACTTGCTCAACCCTATTTCTATCACTTTGAAATAAATTTTAATTGTGAATACTATATGCAAGCCGTGGGTGTATCCATTGATAGTCCCCTTGCAGAGGTGCTCGCAGAGCTGGTTGTGAGAAAGAAGGAACAGGAGATATTTAGAATCTTGCTTCCTATGGTTAAGATCTACAGAAGGTATATAGACAACATAATAGTAATAAGAGAGAAGAATGAAAATCAACTGAATATAGAGGATTTATTTGATGATAATACCTTAGGCCTGAAGGTAAAAAAGACAAAAGAAAATGAACATGAAATCACTTACCTTGATCTGAAAATTAAAATTATAAGGGGAGAATATCAAACAAGAATATATAGAAAAGATATTATATGTACCTTTGTTTATACACAGTGAATCTAAGGAGCAGTGACACACAAAAATGGGAGCATTTAGGTCTCTTTTATATAGAATTGACATGCACTGCAGGACATGGGAAAGTGTGCAAGAAGAGTTAGAGTGGATTTTACAGCAAGCAGAAGACATGGGTATCATCATAATAGCATATTGAAGTTGTGGAGGAGGATGGAAAAGAGAAATAAGAACTTTGATAGCAGCATTAATACAAAGGCCAATAGTGGCAGTAATGAGTTTCCATACAGTATGGAGGGGAATCCTTTTCTGTTAAAGCACAGGAGAAAGCTAGAATATTCTGCCGTAAGGCGGATAGCATTCAGAAGGACAAACATGGTATTTAATATCATTAGAAATGATAAATCTAAGAGGAACCCCATCAATTTACCAGGTGTATATGAGATACCTATAGTGAATAGAGATACTAGGAAGGACAACGTTTATATAGGATCTACGTGTAGATCAATTAAGAAAAGAGTAGAAAAACATATAGCCGATTTAGAGAGCATGAAAAGTAGTATGGCCCTTGTACAAAGATTGATGAGCTATGACACAACAGCCAATTGGGATGAGACCAAAGTCTTATAGGTATTAAATGATCCCCAGAAAATAAAGGTCGCAGAAACTTTTGAGATTTTTTTTCTAGAAAAGTGAAAGAGATGAATATAATAAACTTCAATGATCCTGAGTAGGTTAGTACGGCATGAGAGTATGAAGAATATAGAAATAGGGTCGAGCAAGTACAAATGGAAGTGTAGCCTAAGATTGGAATGTCACAATATTCCTGATTACTGGAAAGTGTTAAAGTAATACTTAATAGATGATTTTGCACCAATATGTTATGATGCAATACATCATAACTTCGATGATTAAATGTTATTTGAATTTAGAACTTTTGAAAATTAGAATGTATTTTAGAATATATAACCGGCTTTTAATGTATTCTATTCAGTTTGTTTGAAGTGTTTACTGACGAGGGCTTGACAGAGTTGAAAGTGCTTTAAATAAAAAAGTTTGTTCTGTGTTTTGAAGAAGTTGTTGAGTTATTGCCTGCTTTAAGAGTTGGAACTATACAAGTTTGATTATCATTGAGCAGTGTAGGGGTAATAATGTCTTTGTAAAAAAATTCTGATTATAAATGCAAGATTTTTGATTTAATTACTACCTTATGTTAACTGTATAATTTTACATTATAATAGCAGAATGCTCTAGCAACCAATATAATGTTAAAAATTCTTGAAGATTTTGTTTTGAAATTTTCTGAAATCCAAAAGTGAAATTTTAAGTATAAATGTTCATAACTCAAGGAGTGCCTATATAACTATAAGAAATTAAAATAAATTAAACACTGAATAGAGTTGTATCACGGCATATAATTGTGAAAATGGCAGTTGTCATAAGTTACAACTTATTAATTCAGATAATTCTTGATTTATAAATTTTTGCTTAATGAGTTCCCAGTTTGTGAGTTTTTTCAAATGTGAAATATCAAAAAATTGAAAATGCACACATGAATTACAAAAAATATATATATTAAACATTCATAAATAGGCATTTCAAACCATGTATGTAGCTGCATAATACAGTACAACTTTGTTTGTAGAATAAATTCCATTACGTGTTATGAAATCAGGCCAAAATAGCAGCACAAAAAGGAGTAATAGTGCTCTCTCTGTTACCATTGTTTTACCAGCACATTATTTAAATTTTCATTCTTAGATTGTGCCTAAGACAATAATACATTTGTATGAAAGCTCATCTGTTTATCTGTCAAAGAATTTCTATTCATTATTCTTAGCATTTATATGATAAATGCAGATAAATGCAAATTAAACAAATTAAAATAAATAATTCTATTATTATTGTAAAGACCATGTTTTTATTTCTTTATAAATGACTTATTTATCTAAACTATTGATTTTGATAATTTTTATTATGGTCAAATTTCATTATTGAATATACATAATATAGGAAATGGGTTCTATGGGAAATTGATCCTTAATTAACAAGTTATTACTTTATGAGCTCATTCCAGGAATAAATTAATTTGTGAAGTTGAGAACTATGTATAATATGTTTGCAAGATTAGAGTTGAAATATAATGTTGATTCTATTATATATACAGAGCTGTCTGCTAGAGAGAATTAAAAAAATCCATTTTTTGATCTTACTTGATTTTGTTCCCAAGAATCATTATTTTAAAATCCTACCTTTTGGGAAATAATATATTTAGTAATCTCTATAATTGGTCTTCATAAATGTTTGGTGGTCTGATATACCAGCAAACTATATTGAGTTTGGTTTCTTTAATTTTGTACATTTACTATAATGTATTGTGTGTTATAACAAATAATGGTTTGTAGGCAATTGATAGGTACAAGATGTTTCTGATTATTGAACACATCAGCTTATATAATATGATCTGGTCATGGAAACAAAACAAATACGGATAATAATCAAGATTCCATGAATTTTTGTTTTAATGAACTGTAAAAACAAATATGTTTTCTTTACAAAAGAAAAAAATTTTAATTATCATGAGCAATACTTTCTTAACAATTACTCAGGTCTTGTAACAGGAAATAATTTTGTTACTAAAACATTTGACCTTTCTTTGAGGTCCTCATCAGTACATACTCTTTTCAGACACATATTTTAGAACAAACTACAACTAATTCTATATTTTTTAGAACACGTTTCTGTTTTTGAAAATTTTTGACAATTCCTGAACATATTTTTTAAAAGTTATATACTATGATTAAATTTAAATCATTTTAGAAAGAATGATAATATAATAATTTTAACAAAAACATTGGGTGATCGGTTAACGAACATAATCCGTTCCAAGACAATGTTCGTTATTGAATTGTTCATTAATCGGTCATCGATTTACCATGTACACATGTGGGAATTTGATTAATTTGTTCCAGAGACCCAAAACAACATAAATAAAAAATTATATAATTTTTACTACGTTTATTTATATGTAATAACAATAATATATTATATACATAATCTTGCATTTTCATCTATATGTTTATTTTCTGATAAAGAATCTGTCCAATATAATTGCTCTTTCTCTCTCCTTCAGGATTTTCTTGGAAGTGATTAATAGTATTGTTATGGTAGAGATCCCCTAAGCCTATTGACCTCAACCTGGTATGGGTGACATTCTAAGACCAAAAAATTTTAAAATCTCTCTCTTACCTTCTTTAATAAATCTTTGATTTGTTTTACGGTTAAATCTCTCTCTAACCTTCTTTAATAAATCTTTGATTTGTTTTACGTTCCAAGTTCATTTTAATCGGGAAAAATTACTGTTCTTTCATCCTTACCCATAAGTCCACGAACGTGCAAGGTCTAAGCCTATCATTCTGTTAGGTTAGTAAAGCCGAAATATCCTCATAAAATATTTTTATCTGGAGGCAGCCATTTATAGAGCCATCATCATCACAAGCTGACCAATTCCCATGATGGAGTCAACCGGAAGGATGGGCTTCAACAGGCCGGGCCCAGATCCCTCCTGAAAAATTGGAGGAGTGGGATCCCGGAATCTTCCAGAATGTTAAGCCTACATTTTACCACGCAGCCATCCGGCTGATCTGTCATTCGGTCAGTCCGCGGTCTGCAGCCATCGCGTTGACCTGTCATTCCATCAGTCCGCAGGTCCCACATTTTGTTCTGTGAAGTGTTCATTATCTGAACATGTGTTCGTTAACCAATCACCCACTGTAATGAGAATACGCAAATGTCATTGAACTATATAGAGTTTTATATATTAAATTTATTTTATCCTTTCTTTATTCTAGTTCTATGGCTTCTGTAGTGTTGCCACCTATGTTGTACTTGATGAGTTTTACTATTCTTCATATCATTCCAATAAATGGAGAGGTCATCTTTGTAGGCTTTAATAGCCAAAGCAGTAGTTAACTTACTGGTTCTTATATCTATTTTATGTTCCTCGATTTTCTGGTATTTAGGCAGCTTTTTGTTCTTTCTACATATTGCTCTGTAATTTGTAGAGTATTGTTATATATTGGGACTGCATACAATCCTGACTTCCTCATGTCATTCAGCAGATCTTTATTATTTTGTAAATTTACAATGATGATACTCTTTCTTCATTATTAATGTATGCATCTGTCCTTAATTTTTACTGGCTTCCCATTTAGATTTTTCAGACATGTTTCCTTCATTCCAAGATATTTCTCCTCTAGAATATATGGTTTGCTTATTTTATTTATTAAAAAATCATCAGAGGATACTCTTTCTTTAAATGTATGTTGAGTACTATCTATATAATATGAACATGTCGGTTTCATCCTCTTTTATTGGTATTTTACATATAAACTATTTCACTGCATATCAAATGCTCTTAATTTTCATTGATACACCTATACTAAAAATTTTAATAACTTCATATTTTATTTTATTCATTAAAAAACGATATTCTTAATCTATGATTAATGACACATTTATTTACGGTTTGACTTGTGAAGAAGTTAACTCTGACCTATACTGTTATTATTTTATATTTCATATTTTATTTGTTGTTGAAGAATTTATCTGCATCTTCAACATTGTGGGATTTCTTATCAGAGATTGTTTCTTTACCATAAGTCCCCAACTTATGGAAATTTTAATTTTAGAGATAAGTGATATTTTTGCAAAAATATCACATATGGTTAAAATAGGCTTATAAATTCCATTTGATCATTTATTTGCTAATATACCCATTCATGTATATCAAATTTAAGCATAATTGGACTTAGGCAGTTTTTGATTTATATAAATTAACCACATAAGTTGGGGACTTAGAGATTATACTATTATTATTAGCATATTATTCTAAATGAATACAGGGAGGAGTTTTTATGTGAACTGTAAGGATAAAAAAATTTCCCATCATAATATGATATTTAATGAAAAGAAAATAATTCAATTATAACTTTCCAATTTATGTAAATAATTAGGACAGAATTCTGCATCAAAAAAATATTTTAATTGAAATTCTAAATCAAAAGTTTTTTGGGATGAGTGGAGTATGGCTTAATTTACACTTTATAGCATCATATTATTCCCTAAAAGAGAGAAATGCATTGTATTATATAATATAAATAAATCATGTAACCTGAACATTATTGAAATATATTTTCTTACCATGTTTGTTTCAATCAATTTCATAAAATTAAAAACAAATAACTTTTGGAATATTACTAAATGCTTGATCACAAAGAACACTAAAACATAACAGAAATGTTAATTTTCTGAAATATAAATTAAAAAGTGTAAATATTTGCTGTATTAAATTTTGTGAATTATCTGGAAAAAAAAAAAAAGGTAGTTTTCCGTTAGCCGGGCGCAAGCGAATTCTGTAATGTATAGTTTTTTGGAGTGAATCTTTAACACAACAGAATTGTCGATTCGTATTTTATACACTAGTCAGTGGGTGGCGACATTTGCGCCCGGCTAACGGAAAAGAACCAAAAAAAAATGCATATTTGTCAGTGTCAATAGAGTACACACTATTTAATTTACAAGACCTTATTTGTAATTTATTAAAAATAAATATACACAGTATTTCAAAAAATTATGGAAAACTTTGCACATAAACTGAAGAATACAGTTTTATTTCTAAGATGATCTATTCATAATTCCTAATTTTACCAGAATCAAAACTTACACAAAATAATCATAATTAATTGCATGGTTTTTATTGAATTATAGTGAAATTCAACTTGTTAACAAGGAAAGATGAAATAATAATGTATGCAGACAATAAAACAGTATTAAGTATTTTATGATGCATATTATTTAAATATTTTAAAAATATATCTATGATTGTCTAGAAACAAAAACTAAGATACTTTTTTTGGATTTCTGTCATAAAAATTTCAAATTAAATTTTTCCACCAAATTTTCACCTGACAAATAATTTTTCAAATAAGGGCTGTCTCTCTAAAATTAGATCAATTCAAAAAATTGTAGGTTTTAAAATATTTCATGAATAAATTCAGTTATTTGAATTTTTGATATTTCAGAAGAAAATAAAATTGAATTTATTGCTTTTATTTATATATAAATTAATAATAATGTTTATGATTTCAGTAAGATTGGATTAATACTGAAGTTTAAATGAGATCTTAAACTGACTAAGTCATAAATGATAAAAGTTTTTTAATTTTATTCAAAAGTTTACTCTGGTCTTTAGAACAATAAATGATTAATATGAAGCATTTTAAGCATTGTGTTTAAAACTGATTTAATAAAATTAAATATTTTTATAGCAAGTTGGTAAAATTTTTATCTATACTTGATATTCTACATTATAAAATATTGATTGGTGATATTTTTAATAAAAATTAGAATTAGTTATTAACTGAATTGTGAAAGATAGATGTGTTTTATTAGTATGTAGAGTCAAATTATGCCATTAAAACTTTTATATAATTCTAAATATGTAAACGTTTTATTTATTTACAGAAGTATTACTAAAAGAATTTTTTGCATATTATGCTACTTTTGATTTCAAGAAGAATGCTCTATCTCTGCTAAGAGGACAGATAACTCCTAAACCAAATTATGATAGTCTGTACATTCATAATCCAGTAGAAATTGCATTAAATGTCAGCAAAAATGTAAGTTTAGATGAATTAAATGATATTGTAGAAGCTATGGGTACTGCCTTATGGCAGTTGGAGAAAAATTCTAATACCAGACAGACAGAACCATGGGGTCTACTAAGACTATTTGATTCTCAGGATAAAGTGAGATATTGGCATGAATGGGAGAAGACATTTCAAATCAAAAATCTTTTTCCTCAACAGAAAAATAATATAAGCAAACATTCTTTTGCATATGAAATAGAAAGTAATCCTGTAAATAATTTATCGGGGAAACGCGAAAAGAAGTTAAAGAAGAGAAAATAGCACATTTTTTATTATAATATAGTATTGATTAAATAAATTATGTATTATTTTATAATGAGTTTTATTATTGCCACATTTTATACATTGTTAAATTAATTAAATAAAACAACAATATAATTTGATAGATGTTGTAATAGAGATTGACCATTTTGCTAAAATGTCTATTATAGATTATATTCATTATATTATGAATGAAAATATATTAATACAAAAGTCAATTTATAAATGACATAATCTTAAGAAAATCATAATTTAATGTCATTCATATTCCTATAAATTTTGAATTAATATATGTTTTATATTGAAACTACTAAAAATAATAATTTAAAAATGTAAGAAAATGCAAGTTATTGAATAATTTTCCAAAATGTTTAGATAACTCAAAAATCAGAAATATTCATTCTATAATACATATGGAATTGACTGACATCTTTAGCATTAATTTTATGAGAATCTTGATCAGATGTATTCACTAAAGACTAATTTTAAAAATTTTTTCTGTGGCAATCATTATCAAATTTGCAATACAAAAAATTTTCATAAGCTGATTTAACAAAAAAGTAAATGTATTTCATTTTCTGATAAACAATTGTTATAATATGTCAATTATCAGCAATTCCTAATATAAGTAGTCCTCAACTTAAGATCATTTGATCCTCCTATCTTAAAATAGCCCATTATAATAATACAAATTTTATTGCTTTCATAGTAATAGATTATTATTTCATAGCAATAACAATATTTTCACAATATAGGCTAGAAATGCTTTACAATTTATAGTAATAGATTATTATTATTATTTCATAGCAATAACAATATTTTCACAATATAGGCTAGAAATGCTTTACAATCTTTTAATAAAATAAAAAGTAATCTCTTGATTATCACCTTGAGGATCTGGATCCAGATGATTTTAGATCTTGAGACCTAGCTTCAATTTCAGATTATTGTAAAACCTTGAGGGACCCAGGATCAAATCCAGATATTATACCATCTTAAGTGATTCAGTATTCCATTGTCTATTATTATCACTAAAATTAATCATCACTAAATACTTTGTATCAGAATAATGCCAAAGTACTTATATAGCATTAGTAAAGTTTCTATTTATCTTTCCTGAAATATTTTTAAAAATAGGCTGTACTCAAATTAAGACAGATTTATCAAAATAATCTATAGGGGGTCATTTTTGACTTATTAATAAAATGACCCCCTATAGATTATTTTGATAAACCTGTCTTAATTTGAATACAGCCTATTTTTAAAAATATTTCAGGAAAGATAAATAGAAACTTTACTAATGCTATATAAGTACTTTGACATTATTCTGATACAAAGTATTTAGTGATGACAATTCTGAATTTTAATTTTTATAGAAAATATTGAAAATACGAAAAATTCCATTATTATTAAAAATATTTAAATATTACTCAAACAACAGTTGACCCTAGCTTTCAAAAATTAATTTTTTAGTTATGATTATTGCCAATCATAAAATGAATTCCTTAATTTAATACTGAAAATAAAAATTTAAAAGCTTCATAATTAGCAAAATTATTATTTTGAAAATATAATAATTATATTTTCAGAATAATTAAAAAAAAATAAATGGAATTATTCTGTTTATGGAAAAATTACCAGAATTCTAAATCAAATTACATTTTATATAAAGTAAACATATACTGAGATGAATCTAACTTTGTTAAGATACAATATCTAATTATAATATAAAATTGAATATAAAATAATTCTTTAATATTTTATTAAAGAAATTATTCAAAATCAAATATTTAAATCATTAATTGATTATTAATTAATTAATGATTCAATTATTTGCCTCAATTATTTAAATATTAGATATGGTTTTATAGTTAAATTTAAAAGTTTCTTAATTACCAAAATTAATTATTTTATGAAAAAATTACCAGAATTTTAAATCAAATTATTGAAATATATATTTTTAATTGAAAAATTCATCTCTCATATGCTCACATAAGTAATAAAATTCTCAGTCCTAACTAAGTACTAAATTTATAAATTTCATATTTATAATGAAGACATCAACTCATATCCAAAAATTTTATTTTAATGATCACAAAAAGCAAAATATTAAAAAATATTTTTATTGATGGCATAATATAATTTGATTAAAAAGTTCTGTTTTAATTATTAGCTTTTAATTGCAAAAATAAAATATTTAAAGCTTGATGATTTGATTAATTATCAGTCAATCTAATGCCCATATCTTTTGTCATAGGTACTTAGCAATTTCTATTTAACCCCGAACGCCCGGATAAAGGGAAGCAGAGAGTAAAAGTCAAGCCATATCGGCCCGGTTTGAAGAGAAATCGGGCCGACGGTGTAAGAGGCCTCGACCGCCACGGCTAAAATATTAGATATGGTTTTATAGTTAAATTTAAAAGTTTCTTAATTACCAAAATTAATTATTTTATGAAAAAATTACCAGAATTTTAAATCAAATTATTGAAATATATATTTTTAATTGAAAAATTCATCTCTCATATGCTCACATAAGTAATAAAATTCTCAGTCCTAACTAAGTACTAAATTTATAAATTTCATATTTATAATGAAGACATCAACTCATATCCAAAAATTTTATTTTAATGATCACAAAAAGCAAAATATTAAAAAATATTTTTATTGATGGCATAATATAATTTGATTAAAAAGTTCTGTTTTAATTATTAGCTTTTAATTGCAAAAATAAAATATTTAAAGCTTGATGATTTGATTAATTATCAGTCAATCTAATGCCCATATCTTTTGTCATAGGTACTTAGCAATTTCTATTTAAACAGCCTTCTTTCGAGATTAATCTGTACTTTTCAATAATTATTTTCAGAACTTTTATCAGTATGCGAGTATGAAAACTATTTAGAAATCCCAGACTTCCAGTTTGCTAGAATCAGGTGCTTTACCTCTTCTGCAGACTAGGATCCAAGGAACAGAGTCTCAATGTTTGGTGACAGAGCCCTAGTATTACATAATATGCATGAGTTATAGTTGGATTTATTAATTATCCTGCAGTAAATGTAATACATAAAAAATAATGCATATAATAAATTGTGCAAAAATGTTTTATTGCATAAAAGTTATACACTTCATGATATTATATTATTAATATCCAGGTTTTAACTTTCAGTTTTTTCTTTTATTCATTTTCACCTTCTAACCAGAAAGTTGTCATGATTCCTTTACCCTAAAAATGGGGAAAAAATTTATCTATATTAGAATGTAATTTTTTTGGAAAATCGTTTTCAAATAAATAATTTTCTTAATTACTTTGATGTCAATGTCCCCTCTTTTTGATATTCGAAATGTGCCAAAAGTATCTAATATTCTTTTTGTATTCATGCTTATGTGAATCTTCAGAGCTAGAAATAATTGTAGGCTAGGATTTTAATGGTAATAAAATATGTCTATATATTTAAAATATAGTGTCCATTTTATTGAAATGAAAGCAAATTATGGAAATAAATGCAATAAACACTTTAAATGATGAAACTTAAGCAATTGGATATTAAATATGAGCATTTTTATTGAACAATGAATTTTGTCTGTTATTGTTAACTATCATAATAAACTGCATTAATAAATTGTATAGACAAACTCTTGAGAATATGATATATGGCCTGTCCAAAATTCAAATTTTATTGATTCCTGTTTGTCAAAGATAGAAATTACAGAATTGATCTAGTAAATTCTAAAATTTTGCATTTTTAAAGAAGAGTATATCAAAAAAGCGCTATAATGAACTAAATTTTATTAATAAACATATTTGTTGAATTATTTTCTTTGAATTGCTTTGATTTCAATAAAATAGAAGCTTTATAAACATTCTGTATCTGAACGATTAATATAAAAGAATTTAAATATTTACCTTCACCTGTAGATTCCATTCTTGAGGCTGTATTAACTGTATCACCAAATAAACAGTATTTTGGCATCTTTAATCCTACTACACCCGCTACACATGGACCTAGGGAATTATTTGAAAAAATTTAGCACAATATGGGACTCCTTATCTGAAAGATTGAACTAATTGTTTTCTGGATTTCGAGTCTACATAATAACGGTACAATTGTCGCCTTACCGAAGCACGGCGAAAGTGGTACACATTGAAAGGGGGGGTGAAACACGCAAAAAATCCCTAATGAACCAAGGGTCAAAGATTATACGTTTACGAGTTACAGATCCGCAAAGTTCCCTTTATAACAAATGGCGCATGTGGTTTGGCGTTGTGCCTGGCGTCACTGCGATCTGCCTCGCGACGCGTCCAATTACCATGCTCCACTACCTATGCCGCCTAGATGCCTCTATCTCGTAAACGTTTGACCTTTGACTCTTGGTTCACTAGGAATTTTTTGAATGTTTCGGCTCCCCTTTCTATGTGTACCACTTTCGCCGTGCTTCCGTAAGGCGACAATTGTATCAAAATAACATTACCTGTAACATAAACAATATAAACTGTTATATCTAAATAAATTTAAGATTAGGAGTGTAAAAATAATGATTTTAATGAACAGGACCGGATTATTCAATAGGCACAGTAGGCAGATGCCTAGGAGACTAACTTTAACCTACTTTTGGTAAGATTCTACTTTGACTGCCTCGCGTTTTCATGGTGCCGCGCGCGAGCGCATATTAAATCATGATACAGAATGCAAATAAATTATTATAATACAATTTTATGCAATTATCATATGATATGATGAAGTAGTTGTTAATATCATTCACATGCATATTAACATCTACTTTATCGAGCACGAAAAAAGTGACAGGCATTAAGGCGTGCTCTAATGCGTCGCATTAGGGTCAAACGCGAGGCAGCCAAAATAGAATCCTATCCATAATGATTAGATTAAATTATTAAGAATACAATAATTACCGGAATGTGCTCCTATACGTAGTTTTAATTTTTTGTCAGGTTTATGTCTGATTTTGAAATTCTCCAATGTCTTTATCAGAGCTAGTGACATGCGAGCTATTTCTCTGGCGTGTTCATCTCCTATTTTTACAGGAAGACCAGAAGCCACCATGTACGCATCTCCAATTGTTTCCACCTGAAAATATATTCATTGATATCATAGGCATTCACACATAGTATTGGCCTTAGATTAGAAAGTTTCACCATCTTTTACTTACTTTGTATACATTATATAAATCAATTGTGGCATCAAAACATGTGTAGAGATCATTCAGCAAATCCACTACCTTTTTTTTATATAAATGATAGCAAAATTTTATTTTCCTGTAAAAATATTTTACGGAATAAAAGAGTGGATAAAGATGCAATTACTAACTTGCATGGGAGTACTTTCTGCACATAGAGAAGTGAATCCTACAATATCACTAAAAAAGATAGTCACAGAATCATAAATCTCGGGCTTGACGTGATTTCCCATTTTCAATTCTTCGGCAATGAATCTGTAAAGCAAATTTATAAATTCGTTCAAACCAAATTGTGTACAGTCGATTTGTACGGAATCTTACTTCGGAAGAAGTTGATAAAGTAATTCGTCAGTTTTTTTCTTTTCATCGATAAGAGACTGTGTTTTCTCCTCCACTAGTTGCTCCAAATTGTTAGCGTATTGCTCCATTCGCGATAATAAATTATCCAAAAAGTTATGGCTCGATACACCTCTAAAAAGAAGAAAAAGCGTTTTACATTATTCCAAGGTAAAATTTTTGAAATAATAACAACGAACTTTGTAATTTTTCTAAGTTTCGATTTGATTTCTGGAAAAGTTGGTCTCTCTGCAGGATTTTCTGCCCAACAGCATTTCATCAGGCGAATGAGTTCGGGTTGACAATCAGTAGCTTCTACCTCGGGTCGAAAAGGGGGAGTTGTTCCTAATCTGATTTTATTCAATATTTCTGAAACGATTAGAAAAAAGATCTTGCGGATGAATTTTTCTTGGAGATTCAATTAAAATACTCACCATCCGGTTCTAATAGTCGTCCAGATTTCATTTGCATATCGCTGAACTCGTAAGGGCCGTTGCGAGTTATTACTTCTTGAAGAATGATAGCGAAGCTGTAAACATCGCCCTTTTTTGAAGCTACAAAACTTTTATCTCTCAAGTGCTCCGGAGCAGTCCAGAAAAAAATTCCTATTTTGTACGAATATTAATAATTATCATAAAATTTTCATAATATTCAGTTTAGAAATTGCAACTAACAGTAACTAAGTTGAGATCAAAACGAAGTCCCATCAATACTGTATTTTTTTCTGATCATTTCAAACTATAATAAATATATTTCGAATACAGTCAATCGGGTGAACTTTGGACCACCATGTAAATATGCATTATTTATTTGTTTGTACTTTTTACAGATTAGATATAGCCTCACAAATTTTTTATAACATACTATAATTATATTACTATCGTCTGTTGATTAGCTTAAGTCCCAAAATGCTTTACAAACCTTTCATCAGAACACCTAATGAGAACCATGTGTCTCAACTGGTATTACAGATATTTACGGCTTGAAAATGTACTAAATAACTGTATAGAGTTGATTCTTACTGTTTAAATATTAGTAATCTTATGAAACTAGTGTGCATGGCATTTTAAAATATATTGATATAGATAGAAATTTGCGCATATGTTGAAATATGTCTGAATTATGGACAACCTTGGACGGGATGAAAGGGTAACCCTCCAATTTAATTTCATTTATTTTCAAGTCAGTGCGTTATTTTAGCATAATTTAGTATATTTTATTCATATTTTAGATGAGTGCTAGTCAAAATAAATGAAAATTAATTTTATATAAAAATTAGATTATAAAATATAAAAGCATCATAACTCATTGTGATAGGCCACAGTATGTGAAAAATTTGAAATTTTTAAATATGAAGAGTAATTTTTTTCTGGCCAAATAACAGAAATCATTCACCAAAATAACAATCTAATATAAGTAAATGTCTAACTAGTAGCTATATACAAACCTTTAAAATATGACATGGTCATTCCTATTAACAGTATAGAACAATTCAGTATTGTGGTTGATTTATTGTTAGGGAAATGGAAAACGGTAATGAACTTTTCACTTATAGTAAATTTTGATATGATTAAAATTTAAATTATAGCAAAGTTTAACTGTGATTTTTATTAATTTTTCTATGATTTAAAAGTTTTTTCTGTGATTTTTTTGCAGTAATTTGTGGTAATATAAAACATATATTTTGTTTATAAAAAATATTTTACTATAATAATATAATAAATAAAATATTTCAGATCTCAAGATAAAATTAAAATATTAAAGTAACTCCTTAATTAAGAATAAAGTTCCAGCTTATTTGAAAACTCATCTCATTAATTTGTTTATAGTACTTTTGAATGAATTCGAGTTTTTCTGATAGACCTTACTTGATCCATCAAGACCGTTATTGTGATGTGCGAAAAGAATCTACCAATCATTATCGAAAATCAGAAAATAGACTGCGTCAGCTTCTGAAACTTTTCAATCATTCTCCGATTCTTTGTTGAAGAATTATTCGAATTTTAAATTAGTTATTTATAAAAATGCATAGAAATTAGAAATTTTTGATTTATACATTTTTTCGAAATCGTTTAATTGCAATTTTATAAAGCAAATCCAATAAATAATTGACATTTTATTAACTTCCAAATCGCCTGCACACGGATAGTTCGAGTATGAATATTTCATATTAGTATTATAGGATAATAGATTTGGCATTGAAGTTTTTTTAAAAAAAAAACGTGGCTCATTTGAGTTTCCGGCGACATTCCCGCGAATTAAGGAAAACTCATGATCACTAGAATAGCATGAACATAAGTGCTTAAAAAAAACGTGGCTCATTGGAGTTTCCAGCGACATTCCCGCGAATTAAGGAAAACTCATGATCACTAGAATAGCATGAACATAAGTGCAGCCTTTAAGGCTATACTTATATTTATGCTTTTATTCGGAAATTATCTCTTACTGAAATAAGATAAATTTTTTACAAATTAGAATTGAAACATTGTCAATTAAAAAATATTTATAATTTAAGCCATTTCCAGAAACAATATGAAGCTTCGTTCGTTTTAATCGGTAAGAACTCAAAAATGTTTAGAATATATAAGCAAAGTACAATCAGTTTGTGTTTACAGCCCAATATAAATTTGGCTTGCTGTAAATTTGAGTATATCTGTTTTTAACTTCATTTGACTTTCTATGCCAAATTATTTTATAAATATTTTATAGTAAAAACAACCATGGTGGAAAAATTACTCGCATGCTTGATAAATAAAATTTTATATACTTTTTAATATTGAATTTTTATGAGAAAAGCAGAATTTCGAAACAATATTATTTTCGTAGTATTGTCAATAATAAATTAGGAAAATAATTACGCGAGAATAATAATATTTATTTGGCTTAAACGGACAAAATGGGGCTAAATTTTATTCGTAAATATCATCAATTGATCCGAAGATCTCAGAAGACAGGTGGAATTTATGGTGATGAATATCTGTTGGCAATTGAGATATGATATCTGCAGTGCGTTTTCCTGTACTTTGCTGGATTTTGCCAGGAGATGCGATATATCTTTTCTAGTGAGCATGAGTTTTCCTTAACTCGCGGGAAGATGAACTCACAGGAACGGACGAGTGGGCGGGGAGATTGTTGATACATCAGTTCATCTAATCATGTGAAGCCTGTTTTCCTAATCGTATCGTAAGTAGTTAGATACTAAGATGACAGTGGTACGGATAACAGTGTCATGGCGGCGTGACGTCAAAATTAATGGTTTCAGTGATAAAACACTATGAAAAAACTTTTTTTGATAGTAAAAATAGATTAAATAAAGTTATCATAATGAAATTACAGTTTTTTTTAATAGTAACAAAAATGTACCCTACTTAATATATTAAAAAATTTCTGGATGCAGCTAGGTAAGGCAATTTTTTTTTAATATATTAAAAAATTTCTGGATGTAGCTAGCTAAAGCAATTTTTTTCTCATAATTATATTTGTTATAAACTAAATATAGTCTACAATTGTCATGAACTTCAAATTTGCAGAAATAAATATATTACAATTGATTTTTAACACGTGGTCCAAAGTTACCCAATTCTAAAGGTAACTTTGGACCATAATAAAATACCGTGCCATTGCTAAATAATACAAATTGCCTTTATAATTTATATAAAAGGCATAATTTCAATGAATATAAATTCCAAAGGTTCATGTATGAATTCTTTTCAAGTGTATTTAGATGGTCAAATTTTGAAAAAAGCTAAAAAGTGGTCCAAAGTTCACCCAATTGACTGTATAGTTAAAATCATATTCTATCTGATTTATTAATATTAAAATAGCTTTTAGTTACCGCGTGGTAAAGCTACGGCTGGACTGTACACTCTGGAAGATCCGGGTCCCACACCTCCAATTTTTCAGGAGGGGTCCAGGCCGGCCCGTTGCACTCCGTCTTTTAACCATCCGGTTGATCCCATCATAGTGTTGGCCAACCTGTGATGGGTTCTATAAGTGGCCGCCGCCAGATACAAAATATCCCTCGTGCGATATGGCAGCTTAATTAACCTAACCTAACCTAACCATTTTAGTTAACACGAAATGAAGATAATTTTAATTTACGATAAAACATTTGAAACTATCGACAATTTACATGACAATTCAAAGTTTGATCAGAAAGAAGATTGAAATACTGGTTGGCTTCCGTTAATGGCCAGAGGGCAGCAAAAACGTAGCCGCTGGCAGCCATATTGATGGACGTTCTGGCTGAATTCTGCTTTTCATGGAATTTCCAAATGTGATACTCTTCGACAGATTTCATCAAACTGATCAAAAATTATAATAGAACTATGGACGAAAGCGGCACCGATTAGAAGATATTTCGAAAAATTTACCTCAGAATTGGTAAACAAACCATGTACCGCTGCCATATTGAACGAGAAGTAAAATGTCACGTGACCATCTTCGTAATGACGAAAACCTGCTATGATTTTACACCTTGTTTTAAAAGCCAAAAATACGTCGGGAATTATTCTTACGATTGTATGGGCTATGATTTCATGCTGAAATCCATAAATTACTTATGCAATTTATGGATTTATATATTATATATACGTTAATATATAATATATATTTGCATCAAGATGTATAATTACTTCATTTTGAAAGTGTTCTTGCCAAGGAGTTTGAATATAATTCTTGCGCGATACCTTCAAGTTGTATTACAGTAAACTCTCGTTTAACGCGCTCTCCTATGACACGAATTCATATAATGAATTTACATCTTGAAAGTGTCGCGCAAAACATATTTTTTTTTGTAAATATTGTTTTATAATTGATTCAAATATGCAGAATGTTTTAACTACATTGTATTTCTTACATTATTATATCTATTTTAAAAAACTGTGCGCGACGCCATCTCTTTCAAGATGGCGTCGCGCACAGGTATCGATACTTCGTTGTGATAAGTACTTTTTCATATAGCTACTTATCGGTTCCGTTTTCGCGATTGATTTATATACCGGCACAACTTTGATCCAATTATAGCAGTGTGACAATATCCGAACAAAAACAACACTCCTCACAAATTAATTATAGTACGATATCCACTGTCGTTCCTCCACAGTGGTAATACTTCCAGTCTCACACTTGTTTTTCCCCCCGCCGTGCGCTGACAGCGCACGCCTATATGAACAAAACAACAGTATGACGTCAGCACTTCTTTTCACGATACAGTTATCCGTCTGTCAACTTTCGGCCAAATATGACAGCATCTCTACAACAGCGCTATCTATACGCTGTGACGTCACGCCGCCATGACACTGTTATCCGTACCACTGTCATCTTAGTATCTAACTACTATCGTAATCTAATTTTTTTTAATCTGGGTTTTAAATTTTTATAATTTTCTAAATTTTAATTCTATAGTTCTAATTTATAGTTTTGATATTATTGGACAGAAGTTTCTATTTGCGGCTTAATTTCGGTTTTTTAATCTGTTTTGATGAATCTCGTAGTAATTTAATAATATTTCGGACATAAATAGTTCCGCGATGAGGATGTTAATCCAGTTTTACTCATAATAGGTTCTGCCTAGTCATTATATGGTTTCTGGAAAAAAAAAAAAAATCCGCAAAACGGTGAGGTCTTGAAGTGGCTTTGCGGCTTAAAGTGAAATAAATTCACTAACATCACTCGGCAGAAAAATTCTAAAATATGAAAAAAATTTAATTAAAAATAATAATTTGAATATTTAAAAATAATTCGATGATTATTTAATATCTACTTTGATACTCGTGGAGGAGAATGTAAGTTTAAAGATAAATACAGGCATTTCATGCTTTACGCAAATAATCCAGAATGAATAATTCGAATTTTGCATAAAATTGGAAAATTATTTTTAACAAAAATTCTGAAGCAAAAATTATCGGAGCTAGTGAATTATATAATTGCATCTATACCGCGTTATGGCGCCATTATGTTCTCTGAAAGGATAACAAGGTCTATAAATACTATATGGTCATTCCACTCTTACCGATGACAAAAGAAAAAATGTGAAAGTCTAGGTTTTAATCACTAGGGCGGCGTTGGGGTCGCATTTTCCGTCATAGCAGACGAATTTCTAAAGAGTTACTTATAGAAGCTTATAGGTCAAACATAACATTCTTGCAAAATATTTTTAGCAGGAATTTCACTATATTTTTATAAATTAGAATGAAAACACCTTAGGGTTATCCTTAACGATTTATGGGCTTTAAACTTATGGTAAAAAATAACATTTCAAAATTTTTAACGTTTGTTCACAACTATCATTTTTAAGTCAATAATTTTGCAGTTTTGTGAGCTGTTTTTCCTCTATTCTTCAAATATGTTTGAAATAATACCAATTAATACAATTCTAATTGCTCTGAAATTGCTAACAATAAGATTTTGTAATCATTAATTCTATAGAAAATAGATTAAAAAAATTTAAACAAAAATTGAAAAATGTATTTCAATGTAATACCCAATATAATAATTCTTTTGAAAAAATAAATAAATTACTTGATGCTGAATTATTGTATCTGAGAACAAAGATCATACAAATGCTGAAAAAAACTTTATTAAAATTTCTGGATCGTAGCGATATACTATGGGCATTTGAAGTAAAACTTTATTGCATTTTAATGTAGTTGGGAATTAAGGCATAATTCCTTGATAATAGCAACATTATAATTACTTTTCACAGGTGATTATTTAAAACACTATTATTTGTTAATATATGGGTAAATGAATTTTCAAGTGTATCAATTTCAATTCAATTCATAAAATAATTTATAATTTACTGTAGTTCGAACTTTTCTATGATACATATCTCCTTTAGTGAAAATAATCTTCTGAAATTTATTTTTTATCTGATAGAAATGGTACAGTATATAGTTTTGAAAGAGGAAAATATCTCATTATTTTAAAAATAATTCATTTATCAAATCATACTTAGTACTGTATTAGAACTTTTTTGATTGGAATAAAACTATCTGGAAATTGAAAATTTTTAGTGATTAATTTTGATAGCAATGAGATTTACTCTTCTTAACTTTCTCCTGTTTTGAAAGATTATATACTGGCTCCGAGGGTATGGGTGCAGCCCGTGTTTGGAACTGGTCCCACTCCTTAGTAATCTTCCTGATTGGAAAGGGGCGTAAAATATGCAAATAATAATAAAAATATGAAACTTGTTTATATATAATAGTGAATAAAAATATTCTTATTATTTATTAAACAAATACTCCAAATAAAGAACATAAACACTCCAAATGTAAAATTCTATTGTTCTTCTATGATGAGTTTTATATAATTTTATTTATTAAATTTAAGTTTATTAATAAAAATTAATAAAAATTGATTGTAGAAAGAGTAATTGGCAAAATAGTAGCAGATAGGCACAAAACAGCATGAAGGCTATTTTGCCAAAATAAA
Source organism: Olivierus martensii (assembly GCA_000484575.1). Taxonomy (NCBI): domain Eukaryota; kingdom Metazoa; phylum Arthropoda; class Arachnida; order Scorpiones; family Buthidae; genus Olivierus; species Olivierus martensii. Next base: position 22,640 of record AYEL01069380.1, read on the forward strand.
TAAATATTAGTTCTCTAACAAACAATCTGTAATCTTTTCAACGAAAGATAGAGCTTATTGATTGCAAAGGTCAATTCATCCAATAGAATAACCGGTTTCTGTTTCGTTTATCCAATAGCAGTTTACTTTTTATCATCGCTAATAATTTGAATTCTGTTATTTTTAAAAATTTGCAAACTTAATACTTTACATTTCATGGTTATATTATTAAATATTAAATTAAATCTATAATCGCTTAAAATTAAATAAATACAACAAATGAAGCATCGTCCTTTAGCCCTCGATTAGTGCGAGTTCGAATAATGCGATTTCGATTAGTGCGACTTATAAAATTGATACGGTTTTTTAGTTAGTGTCAGCAAATATTCGATTAATGTGAGTTGTAAGTATAGACCAGTCTTACTAACAAAGCTCCGCCTCCTTTTATGATGTCAATTAACAAATTACTGTTAATTTTCGGTTAGTAAAACCGGACAAGGAGCAGTCCAAGAACAGTCACTTGGCTTTGAAGGGGTGAAACACCAGAAAGATGGGCTTTTTGCCGTTAACTGTTTAATCCTGAAACATACGTTTTCGGTGTACTGTATTGAAGTTTATGTTATTTACGGTAATAATGCCAAAAGCTGTAGATAATAGCTAATTATATACTTGAAGAGTATCTACATATGGAAATTATTTTCATGTAGTTTACACCATTTACAGAAAACATTCTGGTTTCTAATAATGGCATTTTATTTTGGTTTAGTCTGAACAATCTCACAGTTGGGTAACTGTGGGCTATGAGTTAAACATCAATTGTAATATATTTATTTCTGCACATTTGAAGTTCATAGCAATTTTGAATTATATTTAGTTTTATTTGGATCATATTTTACCTAGCTAGGAAATTTCGATAACCTTATAATACAGTAGAAAAATATTTAGCTTCTTGTTCATTATTAATGGAAAATTTGGTTTATGATTGCTAATAATATGAATAATGTATATTGTATTCATACTATTAATGAAGATCAAATGTTTAATAGAACAAAATTACTTTATTATATCACTAAATTTTCTCACCAGTTAACTTAATCATCATCAGAAAATAACAAATTGGAATGCCTGATTTGATCAATAATTTTATTCATACTTTCTATTATTTTCTGTAAAAATGCAGTTTCTTATATTTTTAACAATAAATACGATTTAAATTGAAAATTTTAAAATCCTTATAATGTAATGAACTACATATATCTGGAAGTGATATCCATTAAATATATAATAAAAATTCAAGGCTTATATAAATTATAATATTAGAGTAAATAGTACCGGTAACTTTAAAAATGAAATTACTTAATGCTATTAGAAATGATAATAAAATTATATTTTGCTTTTTTTCTTAAATATAGTAAATAAACTAGCACGAATTAGTTATAATCCTTCTCGTTTAAACTTAGGCAAACTACAATGTTTTCACTAAAACACGTGACTACGACATCACGTGAATTTTGTCCATTGTAGAACACAACGTAGCTAGATAATACTAGCTTATCGGATAAAAGGGTGGATAAAGAGACCAATACTCGATAGTAATTCTTAAAAAAATGCTGATAGCTAATGACGCAGTTATATGGAATTTCTTAAATGCTTTTATGTTTTGTTTTTCCGAAAGATGTTTAAACCTATCAATATTAGAAAATATTAAAAGATTTTAGCAAATACCGGAGTTTAATAAATGTAAAAAAGAAATTATTATGTAGTATCTAGTTTATTCAAACTTAAAATATAAAATAAAGCGAAGTCAGAAAATTTATTTTTTAAATTTTAAAGCATCTTTTAGAACCTCAGATGAACACATCACCATATTGCACATTTGTCTGGAAAATGTTTAAACCGTTTATATTTTAATTGCATTGTTTAAAATTTAAACACAAACTAATATGTTGACCAAAAAAAAAAAAATAATGTTTCTCCAAACAAGATTCGAACTCGGCTCCTCCGATACTCGACCTGCAGACGCTCTACCGATGCTATCAGTCTCTATCGCTTATTCTTGTCAGTTTAGAGCACGTGACGAGCACATCCCTCACGTATACTTCCCTCCCTATTCTCAGTCACAACAGACAAATCCATTTGAAACTGTCTTGAATCTCAGTATAAGTACCTGACTTTACAATTGATCAACTTCCGGTGAGCTTAGCCCCTACGAGGTAGGTACAAAACTTTATGGAACCGACTGTACATCAAGTCTCCATGGTTAGCATTGTTGCATGTAAACATAATTTCTCGGTATCATAATGTGAGTAGTTCGCGTAATATATTTAGACTTTTTCTTTCCTCTATATGAATAAATATTCATGTAAGAGATATTTATTCATATTTTGCTAATTACAAGAATAATGTTAAATATTATACTAGCAGTTGAAATACCAACATGACATTCATAAATATTGTTCTGTATTCATAATGTTCTTCTTCACTATTATAATCTATCAATATATTAATAATGTATCATTATTTTGATAATGAATCTTTATCAATTTTTAGATTATCTTTGTCCTGCAAACGACTGTGATAAAATATTAGACCTGCTTTTATCAGGTGATGATTCTGATGTTTCATTTTTGGACAGTGATCAGAGCGATTGTGAAGATGAAGTTTTACAACCACCACCTGTTAGAATAGGTAGTAACAAATAAATAATGTTCATAATAAATATGCAAGCATTATTACTAAGTGTTAATTATACTTTGTTTTTTATTTTAGGTTCTGATATAGTTAGAAGGGGTCAGGAAGAGGAACTACAAGAAGACAATGAGGATGCTGATGAACTAAATGTTCTAGATATATCTGAAGAAATAATTAATACTAGTATTGATAATATTCCATGCGATTGGATTTTCTCTGAAAAACAAGACATCAGATGGAGAAAAAGATCATTTCTTCCAACAAATATGAATATTCCCTCTCATGATTGTAATTTAATGACATCTCAAATTATAGATTTATTATACCCCTTAGAATACTTCTCAAAATATATTTCAGATGCTTGCATAGAAAATATGGTTGAAAAAACAAATATGTATGCATTACAAAAGGGTACAACATTCAGATCTACAAATGTTATAGAAATTAGATCTTTCATAGGGCTTCATATAATGATGGGCTGCCTGAAATATCCCAGGATAAGAATGTATTGGGATTCAGCTTTACATATAGACTTGTTTGTGAATGCTATGAGTAGAGAAAGATTTTTTCAGTTGAGAGCAAATTTTCATGTTGTTAACAACTTACAAAGGCCAGAAAATTGTAAAGATAAATTTTATAAAGTTAGACCAGTTTTTGACTGTATAAGAAGTAGATGCCTGGAACTGGAGTTGGAAGATCAGCTGTGTGTAGATGAACAAATGATACCCTTCAAAGGCCATTTGGCAATGAAACAATATTGTAAAGGAAAGCCTAATCCTTGGGGCATAAAAATGTTTTTGCTATGTGGAAGAAGTGGCATCTGTTATGATTTTATTATATATCAAGGAGGTACACCAGAAATACCTAAAGTTATAGTAAAGAAGTTTGGACTAGGAGCATCAGTTGTGCTAAAACTTGTAGAGAGAATAGACAAAAAGAATTGCTTTATTTATTTTGACAATTTTTTTACAACATATAATTTACTAGAAATCCTGAGACACAAAAATATATTTGCTGGAGGAACAGCTAGAATTAGTCGTTTTCCCAAAACTCCAATAATATCAGATAAAGAAATAAAAAAAAGGGTCGTGGCTATTCAGAAGAAGTTGTCAGTTTGGAAGATAAAGTCATAATGTGTAAATGGTATGATAGTAGATCTGTCATTTTGGCATCAAATTTTATAGGATGTGGAACACAAGATGAGGTACAACAGTGGGATAAAGAGAGAAAGCAGTATATTTCTGTGGCACGCCCTGAAATCGTTCGCCATTATAACCATGCTATGGGTGGTGTAGATAAACTGGACATGTTAATTAGTATTTATAGAATTTTCTTGAAATCAAAAAAATGGACACTAAGAATGTTATTTCATGGAATAGATTTAGCCTGTGTAAATAGTTGGTTGGAGTATAAAAGAGATATGGAAAAATTGAATGAGAAAAAACCACTAGATTTGATTCATTTTAAATTAAGAATTGGTGAGGCACTTATTAGAATGGGGGTAGAAAATAAAAAAAACGTGGAAGACCAAAAAGCAATGAACAGCAAATATCAAAAAGATGCAAAACAGAAATTCGACCTACATCAGAAATAGCCCATGATCTTACAAATCATTTCCCAGAATTTGATCAAAATAAAGAAGCTTCCCGATGCAAAATGCAAGGATGTACAAAAAAACTCACATATATTGTCAAAAATGCAAAGTGCATTTGTGTTTTGTAAAAGGAAGAAATTGCTTTAAAAACTTTCATATGACTTGAATAGACATACTTGAGACTGTTTGTCCATTGTGATGGACATATCATAAAAAATTAATAAAGTGATATATCAATATAATTTTTGTATATTTATGTTAATTATGTTCCTTTTATATCCATGCAACATACAAATATTTTTTCTGATGCATAGAAAAAATTCGAGTCTGAAAGGGTTAAAGTGTTAATACAAATCTTTATAAACGAATAATATATCGATATTCAATATGGCGTTCGTTTAAAGAAAGATGGATTTTGTGAAGGTTAGTAGCCTATTAATTTAACTGTAATACTGTTGTTTCATAAAAAGTAAAATTAAATATTTTATTCTTTATAACGATCATATCAAAAAGAATGTATGCATATGACATATACACTGACGGAAAAAAAAATCCCAACACCAAGAAAGACTTGTGTTAGATAAACAGCGCTTCTCAAACTATGGGTATTAAATTCAAACACTTGAATTTCAGTTTATATGTAATTTCACAAACGCCCAATATTTAACGTATGACAACATATGAATTTTCAGTGTAGTTGGTTGATTGTGTTCATCTTAATAAGTGTGT
>AYEL01069388.1:0-20389 GCA_000484575.1 Olivierus martensii
TTTTTTGTTTTGTTTGAATTTAAACTTGTTCAGTTCTATTCTGTTTGTGCCTGAAGAGGATGTAAAACTACATCGAAAACGTTAGCTTTTAGCAATAAAAAATTAGTTTTATGCACCTGCTGTGTAGTGCTTCTAATATTAATTAAATTTAAACAAATAACTAAAATATCTTGAGGGCCATACAAAATTACTTAGTGTGCTGGATGTGGCCTGTGGGCCGCAAGTTTGAGATCACTGTACTATGAAACAAAGGACCAAGCACATGCTTCACTTTTTATTGCAAAGCGGATGTTTAATATGTGTTTGTTTGTTGTATAATAAAAGATATTTCTATATATTTAATACAAGTGTTTTCATAGAGGAACAAATTTTGAATATTTAATCATTTAATTTTTAAAGGAAATATAAACAAACAATAACAAGAGAAAAATGATATTGAATTTGGAGCATTGTTTATTGTATGATTATATATATGATATATTGCATGTTAATGATTATTTTTCAATAATTATTTTTAATATGTGATTTATTAACAAAACGCAGCAACGCCGGGTATTATAGCTAGTTAAATATAAGCTAATAATAAAAAGAAAATTCTATTGTAATAAAATTATTAAGAAATTTAATTTATTGAAGAATTAAATAGAAACTGATTAATAGCCAAAATTAAACTCTTTGATTGTTAATAATTTTCTAGCCTGTCTGTTTCAACTATATTGTTAATCATTATTTTGTAAATTTTAAAATAATCTCATTGCTGAATGGAAGAAAACTGAATAAAGAAAAATTTAGCAATCAGTGAGCTAATAAATTCAGAATATTTTTTAATAAAATTATATGAACTTGTTATAATAACTGTTACTGTTATATATTATTATGATTTTAAGTAGTATGTCTAAAGTATATTATTATTATGTAATTTTTATAGCAATTTCACAAAGAGATTACACCAGTTATTATGATCATATTATTAATCAAAAAGATGAAATAATTGAAGACATTGTATTATTTTTTGAAGAACATATAAAAGATAATTTTCCTGATGAAAACTGTAAGTAATGTAATTTTTATCTAAATTTAGTAATCCTTTACTTATATGATTAATCTATTTTGAAAATTTCTATGAAACATAAAAAAGATTTAAATTTGATATACAGATAGGCCTCGATTAGCGCGACTTCGAATAGCACGAATTCGATTAGCGCGATATATATTATTATGATTTTAAGTAATATGTCTAAAGTATATTATTATTATGTAATTTTTATAGCAATTTCACAAAGAGATTACAATACCTGTAATTATTTAAATAAAACAAAAACATGTAACTTTCTACAACTTTATTCTTGATATCTGTATATATTTCTCTGCATAATTGCCCTGGTGATCAACATAGTTCTGCCAATGGAAGACAAGTGTCTTGATATTAGAATTTTCATTTTGACAATGAAATCACAGCCTCACTTCTTTAATCACTTCATTAAAATCAAAGTGAAATCCTATCAAGTATTTTTTTAAGTTTTAGGAACAAATGAAAATCTGATGCAGCAAGATCAGGCACTATTATTTATTTAATATTTATTTAATAATAATCTACACCCAACATAAAAATAACGGGTGGCCCTCCTCATTTCAACATAGTTGAACAACTGTACAATTTATTGAAAATCTTGGATGTGCAGCAGAGAAAAGAGTTCATAGATTTTTCTAGATGATACTTATGAATATGAATCAAATCAGTATTACGAGTGTTAACTTGTGGAACGTTATAAGATATGATATAATAGCCTGGAGAGATCCTCGTATGAATTTAGTAATTAATTTTAAATCTTTATTGCTTATGATAAATTCGAAAGTAGGCAATGAGTAACAGATTTTAATGTTGGATGCATTAGTGTCACTATTTCTTGTTGTGATGTTTCGGATAATTTTAATGGCCTGATTATATGATCCAATTAATTTCTCAAGATGGCTGGATGAAGCACATGAGTAAAGGGTGACACCATAAGAAATAATAGAAATGAACATAGCAAAAAACCAGATGTAAAAAGCATGATTATCAGATAAATCTCTCAGAAATCATTTCATGAAAGCAGTTTTTTGATGAATGTTATTTTTAAAAACTGAATGTGATGTTTATAAGTTAAGCCAGGATCTTATGATATCTAAATCTTTATGATGATCAACAAACTGAATAACATTCCCAAGGCAATTAATTGTAGATGTAATTGGAACAAAACCAATCTGCTACTAGAACAAAATCATTTTCCAGCTCAAGTTTATTATCATCAAATAGTTTGAGATCATCAGCATAGCCTAGTATTGAAGATTGAATATTCAAATTGAAAACAGGATTGACATATATCACAAACAGGAGAGCACTTAATGGCGAGCCTTGGGCGATTCCCACCGTCGGTATATAGTCATATGAAGTAAATCTGTTACAAGATACATAATATTTTCTATTTTTTAAATATTTTATGATCCAATAGATAAAGATTGAACACATGCATTAAAAAAATGGACTGACTAGATAAAATTAAAGAATGTAGGAAAATGATGAGCATGTTATGATCATAAATTTAAGACTATAAATGATATTTTTACAAAAAATTAAAAATAAATTGTTTAAGGAATTTTTATTCATACTTTATGTATATCCAGCACAAATAGTGTTATGAATCCATGTATATCTGAAACTGCAGAACTTGAAACCATATAAATCAGTGATTTACTGTAGTAAGTTATAAAAATTTGTTTTAGATTATAATTTTTGAATTTAAATAAATATAACACAGTTCAATTATATTAACATATTGATGTATAGATATTTTTCTTTTATACTTATTACTGCCATAATATCTTCATTTATTATGTAAGCATTTATAAAATATTATTCCTCAACTATCTTTGGCCAAATCTTATGAAAATTTCCAATAATACACAGAAAATTTGATTTTTTGTTTTGCTGAAACTTCTGTTCTATATTTGCAGTTTCAGGTATGATTGCTTATATTCTATCATTACATTTATAGCTTTCTGCATGATTAAAGTTTTATAATTTTACAAGAAGATTGCTCACCTTTTCTGAATAAAATAAGTTATAAATCTTCAAATTCCAGCAACTTTTCAGAATTCAATACTTTATAAAGACATACATTCATTTGAATGAACTTTTCCAATTTTTTATAATTAAATCTCTACAGAAAAAGAGTTTAATTAAAAGTTTGTATTTTTAATCTAATTAAGTTTTCAGTTTATGCCATTTTTACTTCATATTTCCTTTATATGAGGTGCTTATTATACAAGTGGTGTAAGTCCACTGACAACCATAAATGAACTTTCTGGCAGGGTGGTATAATTATTGTACAATCTATTAGTATACATGTTGTGTAGGAGCACAGTTGCCACCTTCTGCCTATAAATAATAGCTTTAACTTGGCTATTAATCATATATCCACAAGTGCTTCCTATGCAAATGGTGCAAGGTCAAACAGCAAATTGCAAATAATGGCCTGCTTGAAATGAAATGTAGATAGTTGCAATTTCTTAGTTCAAACTCACAATTGAGGATTTGTAACATCAGTTTGAAATCAAGAGTTTGTTTAGATAAGTCTGATGATGACTATAAGGATATTCTGCTTTGTGAATACAATTCACTTATAAAAGAAATTGCATACTGTTATTGTATGACTTACATTACTTGCACAATGGATGATAGTGGTATAGAAAATAAAGTAGCTGGCTCGGATGGTGATATGTCAAAAAATAGTCAGGATAGGATTGAAATTATGCAAAGATATTGCTTGTGGTAGAAAATGCAGTACAAATCCAGCTGAATGGAAAGCCAATATAAGAAAGAGACTCAAAATTTGGGGCAATAGTATTCCAGTAGAACAGGAAAATATGTTCCAGTAAAAAAGTGAGCCAAAAGGACTATAAATGTTTTTGGAAGTGTGTGGATCAGATTTTGCAAACCAGCAGGTGAGAATTATTTGAAACATTTTGGAGAATGGATAAGTGGGGCGAACAAAATTCCTACATCACTGGCTGGGTGAAATATAAGCATATTAATCATAGGCATTGCCGAGCTTCTACTCAATCCAAAAACATACACCTATAAATATTACTTCCCAGTCAAGTTGAACATGTCTGTGTCTGCAAGCAGTTTTTCTTAGGGACATTCAACTTATCCTATGGGAGATGTATGAGATTATTGAAAGCTACCAGGAAGGATACAGTATTAGGAGCAAACAACAAGATTAAGAAGTGCTTATCATCTGCCATTGACATTAACATACTGTCTTGAGTAAAGGAGCACATCATTAGTCTGAAATACACAAGTTACTATTCCCGACATAAAAATCCACACAGATTGTATCTCAATGCTGATTTAACTGTGCGATAAATGTACGAGTTTTACCATCATAATTGTGAAGCAGAAGATGCACCAATTGTATCTTACAGTGCATGCCATCTCTAAACTGACCAAAAGGACTTGGAATCCTTATTTCTATTCATTCCACCCATTTAAGAATTTTTCAGCAACTTGCCAATAGCAACCTCTCCATAGCCAGCAACAGATGACAATAACATTGTTTACAAGTAATGATTACCACTTTAGTTGGCCTTTGTTGTTATTCTAGGAATAAAAATAAAAACATTGAAAATAATCTCAATATTATTGTATTCTGTTGATTTATGTCATTGCAGGGAAAGAAAACTTTTGGTTCAATGGCTTGTAATACAAGAGGTGAAGGAAAGGGTTGAAAAGCAAATGATGTAATAAAACATTGTTGCAGTCACTGTGGACTGCATCTGCATTCAGTAAATACATTATAGGAATGTAGTGTGCACTGTAGCAGTACCATGGACATGTGGCTGGGATTTTTTTTTATGTTAAAAATACTTTAACAACTCATATCTGCAATTGAAGGAAAATGAGAGACTTACACTACTTGCATAATAAGCACATCATATATAACGAGTGGCCAACAGGTCGACTGCGATCAACCAGTCGATCGCAGGATGATTTGTAGTCGATCTTCATAAGTTATTGGACAACTCTCTTACTGCATAGTGCCTTCTCTAGATAACCACAGAGAAAATTTCGCTTTATTGCTGAGTATGGCCCAAAACAGAATAACCGGTAGTGGCAGAGCATTTAGACAAAATTCTAAATTTGCTGACAATACCAACATGGCACCTATGAATTGACAGCTGTGAAAGTTGAAGTGAAGTGTTGTGTTTAAGATTTATGAGTAAAGTAAAAGGGAAAAACTGCCACCACTGCCAGATATCTCATTTTGGGCTAATGAATGTGGACAAACCACAATGTATTGCTGTAGTTGGACTATAAACCAACCTTTAGATTGCATTACGTTGATATTTTATAAATCGTGTGGTTGACTGTTGCCTTGCTGCCTACTCACTATTTTACGTTATTTATATTTATATTTTATCAAATTATTTTTTTAGAATCCTTATATTTAAAGTGAGTAAACAAAAGAAACCTAAAACATACCATTTTCACAAGGAATGGGAGCATGACTACTTTTTTATAATGGTAAAAGAGAAATATTGTTATTTGTTGATTTTCCACTCATCAGTGGCTATAGCTAAGAAAAATAATTTGGAGAGACATTTTTTATCTCTCCATAGTAAATATCAGTTGGATTATCCTGTAACTAGAAATCTACGAATTAAAAAAATTGCTGATTTCAAGACTCAATTATCAGCCCAACAAAGCCTTTTAAAAAAGTCTATTTCAAAATCAATTTGTGTTACTACTGCCTCACTCTAAGTCAGTTATTTATTAGCAAAAAAATGTAAACCATTTTCTGACAGCGAATTTTTAAAAGAAGCTTTCCTGGAATTATCAGATTCACTTTTTAACGACTTTAAGAACAAAAATGAAATTCTTACATCAATTAATGATTTACAGTTGCCTCAAAATACTGTAATGCGGAGAATTGAGAAAATGAGTAGTAATATTAAGGACCAGTTATTTTTGACGATATCAACAAATGTGTATGTTTTTCCTTGCAATTGGATGAATCAACTGATATTAGTGACACAGCTCAATTGCTTATTTTTATTTGTTTTTGAAGATTTCACTTGTAAAGAAGAAATGCTAGCTATGATTCCTCTGAAAGAAAGAATTAGAGGTATTGATATCTTTAATACATTTAGAAGCTTTATTTGTGAATCCAAAATACCCATTTATAAGCTTATTTCACTAACATCAGATGGAGCAAAAGCGCTGACAGGTCACTTAAATGTATTCATTGCATTATGTCCAAATAATGACGATTTTTCAACTTTTTTAAGTTATCATTGTATAATCCACCAACTAGTTTTTAGCTAGAAAGAGGTTAAATACAAAAGAAATTATGGATATTTTGTTTAAAATCGCTAACTCAATTTGAGGAAGTTCTCTTCAATGATGTATTTTTCAATCAAAACTCAAGGAAGGGCAAATGGAACTATTATTACATATAGATCAGTGGTTCCCAACGTTTTTTGGGCCATGCCCCACCTAAACATCTCTAAAATCCTGTTGCCCTCCTGTGACATATAATTTTTTTTTATTCAAAAAATGAACACATGGAGAAAGCCTAAAAGGCTATTAATTTGGTCTAAACAGGCTTCCAAAAACATGACATCCATGAAACAAAGGGTATTGTAAGACACCTCTTACAATACCCTTCCTGTTACATATGTTAAAGGCTTTCTCCGCGAGCAGTTTTAGTTAGAGATTTTTATAAAATGGTTTAAGTTTCACATTGAATTTTACATTACATTCAGTTTTCCACTGAATGTAAAATTCAATCATTTTTACAGCATGTAAATGGGAAAGGGTTTTGTAAATTGTGAGCTTCACATTAATGAAGTTTTAACAGTAATAGGAGACACCACCATATCAGATTATGCAGAAGAATTATTAAGAAAAAGGCCATCATATGCTTTTTAAATGATGAATTTATATTATTAAAAGAAATCCCTAATATAGAAACAATAATATAACCCTATAAAGAAGAAGAGAAAGAAAGATTACAATGGGGAATAATAGAAAAAAAATCAAAAGAATTACACAAAAAAACTCTTATGAAAATAAAAATAGTAAGAGAAAAATGGTATCTTAAAAAAACGCTTGAATGGATGAACCAAGAAGAAGAAATTTTCACGGGTGAAGATAAATCCAAGAAAATGGTTCCATAGGGTTGTTCGGAAAGTAATTTAGTTTTTCATGAAAACGAACAATAATTTTTTTATAGTATATAAATATTTTATTTAATTATAAATTGACCATTTTGGTCCATCACATGTTCCTATCTTTCTGGTAGTAGCATGATTCCATACTCTTAGAATTTCTGATCTTTGCTTGCAAAAAACTGAACCAAGTGATTTTTTGACCTCCTCATTTAAACTAAGTGTTTGGCTGTCTAAAGAATTCTGTAAAGATGAGAATAAGTAATAATTGTAGGGTGCCAGATATGGCAAATATAGTGGATATGTAGCACATCCCATCCAAGCTGTAACAGCTTCTGGCGAGTCATTAAACTTGTATGAAGTTTGGCAATGTCATGGTGAAACACTATGCCTTTTCTGTTAATCAGTTCTGGCCTCTTCTGTTTGATGGAATCACTCAAATTTGTCCAATTTGTGGCAGTACACTTCCGAATTAATTTGGAATTGTATGGTAGAAGCTTGAAAAACTTCCCTTGAAATCCCACCAAAGAAAAAGCATCATTTTTTTTGATGAATATCAGGTTTCGAAGTTCTTTGAGCTGGTTTATTTCTTATGCTCCGTGATCGCTTGCATTCAGCTTTATTGTAAACAATCCATTTTTCATCAACAGTTATGATCCGCTTCAGAAAGATAAACAATCCATTTTTCATCAACAGTTATGATCCGCTTCAGAAAGGGACTATTTTTCATCAACAGTTATGATCCACTTCAGAAAGGGATCATTTTCTTCATAGTTGAGCAGGAAATCACAGATGCTCGATGCGATGGAGCAAATCTTTCTTTGAGTACATGTGGAACCCAAATATCAATGTTTCAACTGATCATGAATGGTTGAATTCAAAAAATTCAATCTTGTAGTAATTTCTCACGTTGTTATTCAGCAGTTTGCTTCAACCAATACCTTTTATTTTGTCATCATCAGCTTCAACTAACTTTTCCGCATGTGGTGTATCTTTAACATCAAAATTGTCAGATTGATATTTTGCAAACCAGTTTTGGCACTGGCATTCTGTTAACACATCTTGTCCCTACACTTCACATAAGTGTTTTCTTGCTTGAACATTATTCTTATCTTTTTGGTAATAAAAAAGCAAAACATGCCAAAAATCTCCATTTTATTTTCCATTTTGATATGAGACCAAAAAAACAACTGCACAGAATCAAAAAAAAATTTTTTTATAAATCTTTAAATGTCAGCTGTCAAAATATTTACTGACAATAGGGTTTAGAACAGTGGTTCCCAACCTTTTTTGGGCCATGCCCCACCTAAAAATCTCTAAAATCCCGATTCCCCTGTGACATATAATTTTTTTTATTCAAAAAATGAACACACGGAGAAAGCCTAATTTCTCCATTCACATGGAGAAAGCCTAAAAGGCTATTAATTTGGTCTAAACAGGCTTCCAAAAAAACATGACATCCATGAAACAGAAAAATAAAAGAACAAAAGGACAGGTTGAAGTACTGAGGAAGAAATTACAAAAAATTGTTAAAAAATAATAATATAAATTAATAAGAAAAAACAGCAAATTAAGTTTCACAATCACCATGTACATTCTGATTTTGATTTTAAAAATGAGTATGTCACAATATATATTTATATACTGTATATATTGCCCCTAAAACCAAAAAAAAATGAAAAAGTTCATTGCTAATAACTCATTCTCAAATTGCCCCTTGTGGGGCATATGCCTTACATTGGGAAACACTGGTTTAGAATAAAGAATAAAGCAAAAATTAGAAAAGCAATATCTCAGCTGGTTAAAAATACAACTAACAACACTTATGAAAAAAATGAAATTATTTTGAACAATCCTTTAAAAAAAACTCTATGAAGAGCATATAGAGCAGTATATAGAACAGTTAGTAGTTTAGATACTTAATATACATCCTACAAAGGCACTCTCTTCAAAAGTCACTGATCTTATTAAGAAAAACGGCTTTCCAGAGTTTTTAAAAGGCAAACTTTTTTTTGATATTTGACTTCAATTTCTGGCTTTTTCAGTCAAAAAATGTTGGCTGTTCCCCGGCCAAGAGTTCAATTTGCATTCAGTGTGCCGAGGCTACATAAACATTTCATTTAAATAATAATTTATTTATTTCAGAAATTAATTTGGTCTGGAGAAAGAAAACAAGCAAAAGTATTGTATACAAGGATGTGCTAAATAAATGAAAGATCTCAAATTTGACAGATAAGAAAAAATGTTTCTTTTTTGGTATATTTGGGCATGTAGTGGTCAGGATCTAACTATTTATTACAGAAAGAAACTGATTGCAGCTCTCAGATATTTGAGATTCTTCTGTGGCTCGTAGCAATATGAAGTTTGGCCACCTCTGATATATTCAATAGAGCATCAATTATCTAAACCAGCGCTTCTCAAACTTTTTTCATTCGTGACCCTTTTTTTCATTATGACATTTTTTGCGACCCCAGCTATTAAATATGAAATAAAACATACAAGAAAAATTAACACTTTAGCACTTAGGCAGGTCGAGAAAAACATATAATAAATTAACTTTTTACACAACTTATCTTAATATTTATTAATTAAATTTTTCATATTAATTGTTTTATCTTCTTTTTTTTCTTTTGAAATATGGTCTGATTTTCTTCATTTATAGCTTGTTTTATTCAGAGGACCAGTTACTATCCAAAAATAGTAATTTTTCATTGAATAGCTAAATCTTTGTATAATAATTTTTTTGGTGATCTCATATATAGAATGAAAACTTCAAAAGAAAATAAAATTAAAAAAATATAGTGGTACCTTGGTTAATGACACCCTTGGATAACTATGTACTTGGTTAACGAGTGGCTGTAAGAAAAAAATGTCTTGGTTAACGACTCCTGATTATGTGAACTTCCAACAAAATAGAGCTGTGTAAAACAACTCGTCATTGCATCACATGATTCCTTAGCTCAGTTGTTAATTGTTATTTTTTTTTATCACAATCAATTCAAAAACAATATCATTTTTAAAATTAATAAAATTATAACCATATAAATATATATTTAACTAAATGATAATTAACATATAGTAATGAAAACAAATTATTAACCTAGATTAAAAATAGACGTGCAACAGTTCACTAGTTTTTAGTTTCTTAAAAATGATTTCTAGACGATTAAAAATAGACGTGCAACAGTTCACTAGTTTTTAGTTTGTTAAAAATGATTTCTAGGCAATTATTATTTTAAATTCAGCGAACAAAGTCTGATTCTATTGTTTTTTTGTGTTATATATTAATTGACATCTGCAAATGGTGTGTTGCAGTTTTGGATTCCATTAGAAGAAAAAATAGTCTGTCTGAGATCCTATAGTTCATATATGCTATCAAAAGGCAAAATCAAATCTTATCTATATAATAATCGTTGAATCTATGCTGCTAATCAGTATTTACGGGTTCGTTTAGATCGGAAGAGCGGTTCAGCAGGAATGCCGAGGTGTTTATGGGTTCGTTTGTCAAAAAACTCCAAAGTGAACCCAATTATCCTTCTGGGGGCTTGTTTGTCAAAAAACTTCGAAGTGAGCCAAATTATCCTTCTGGTATTCATTTGTCAAAAACTCCGAAGTGAGCCCAATTGTCTTTTTGGTGAAGATTGATAATATTTGTCAAAAAACTCCAAAGTGAGCCCAATTGTCCTTCTGCTGAAAATTGATAGTTAAAAACTGTTTTCACAAACAATTCATTTTATTAATGTTAATTTTTTTGTTAGCAAATATAATAAATAAATGATATTTTCCATATTTTTTAGGACATTTTAAATGAGTTTTATATGCATTTTTAATACTTACTATATGGGAAGGAGCCGGAATGAATTAATCAATTTTCAGTTAAATCCTATGAGGAATCACGCCTTGGATAACAATGGTTTTGGTTAATGACATTAATCCTGGAACGGATTACTGTCGTTAACCAAGGTACCACTGTACATTGTTAGAAAGTGAATAAAAAATGTAATAAATTCTAAAAATTTCAAAAGATTTTGATGAAAATTAAGTGAGAGATGATAATTTTAATATTTTGCATATTAATTAGGCTTAATTTTATAATTGCCAGCACTAAAAAGGTTAAAAATTTGCATAAACCAAGCTAATTGTTAACATTTGCTGCCTTGTAAAAACAAGAATAAACTGTTTCACAACATATAACAGATTAAAAGTTTTTGTTACTCTCATTTATATTTTGCATTGCTTGTTGATTTTAAATATCATATTACTGATATATTATTCCATGCAGCATTTTCTCTCTGTCAGAGAAACTATACATATACACACAATGTTATAGTGATTGCACTTACACTATAACATTGTGTAAGTGCAATCACTATTATTCACTCAGTTTGAGCAGTTTTTGATTCAGAATTTTTGTTTAAGTTTATTTTTCTAACTTATGCAATATTAAGATTATGTAAAAACTTTAATCCCAAACTAGGAAATACTTATTTAGAAAAAATAAAAGGAATTAATTATATTTATTTGGAACTAATATAACAAAAGATAAATTAATGTGCTTCCTGCCAGTATAAATTGATAGAAATGTGTAATTGACAAATCTCACATATAAATTTATAATGATGATAAAAAATGATTGACAATTAGATATTTAAATTAAAAAGCTAAAGTGTTAAAATAAAAAAGAAAATATTTTTTACATTTTAGTTTACTAATACTAAAATCAAAGTAAAATATTTAATTTAGTATCTTTATATATTGCATCTTAATTCAAAATATTTCAGCATTGAAATATTGAATAGTTTATTGTAAAATAACTCCAGTATATTCGTAATTGACTAAGATGATGCATCTCAGATCTGTAATCTGTTTTTACACTTGTATAAATATATCAAAGTTGTTTTAGAGAGTTCTTGAATATTGTTTACTTTCTATTGCACTAAATAATACACTTTTCTTTAACTAAGACGAGTTATGATGATTAAAAATTTTCTAATAGGTAATAAAATATTTTTGTAAAAATTGGACAATTTATAATTATTGCAAATAAATTTTATAATGAAAAAGTAATTAAATTATCAATTGTAATTGGGGGGTGCACAAATTTTTAACATGTAAATAAATATTTATATATTATTAACAAATAAATTCTAATTTAATATAAATGATATATTTCATTAATTACTGAGATTTAAGAATCAAACAATGTATTATTTGAGATAAATTATATCTGTTTCAGATATGATTTAATTAATTGAATATTTTGAAAATATAAAAAGTTTTTAAATTTATTCATGAAATTTCTAAATTTTTTCATAAGATTCAAAAAAAACAAAAATATTAATTGTTTGGTGCAGTAATGATAAAATTAAAAAAATTTTTTCTTATTGAAATTTACAATTTTTATTTCTAGCTATCTGAAATTGTAAGAGAATTTAAGTCCACAAATCGATTATTATTAACTGGAACTCCATTACAAAATAATCTTCATGAATTATGGGCTCTCTTGAATTTCCTGTTGCCAGATGTCTTTAATTCATCTGAGGTATTTATATTTTTTGAATAATAAAAATTTGTTTATATTCTATTTGGACAATAAGCTTATGTTCTAAAATTATCTTTAATTTTTGTAAAAATAAATATAATTTTATAATTTTTATATATATAAATGGCAATGATATTACAAAACAAAAATATAGTTTTTAGTTTATTATTTTCATTTATAATATAATGACTGTAGCATAATGACAAAACATTTAAATAATTGATATATTAATTAACTCTTTCATAACTCAAAATGCAGATTGATTAACTTCCATAAATAATGCCTTAATATTCATAATAATAAGTCCAAAAACCAGAATATTTTTGGCTTGATATATTTTTCAGATTATACAGTATATTACATATATTAATCACAATTTAACACATTGATAATGGGTGTAAGAAAATTTTTGGGGTCAATTTTACCAGAAACATGATCTTAAATTGGTTTTTTCATTTTTCTATATGAAATCCAAAAAAATAAAATATATGATTTGAACATTTTCAATAGGAACTACTTCCCATCAATATTTTAACTACTATACTTTTATTTTTGAGTGGGCCAAAAAAATTTTGAAAAATGAGTCAAAAATTGATGAATTTATGGGAAAAACTGTTTGTTTTTTCATCCAAAAATTCCACTTTTATATGTATTATTATTAAAAATATCATCTATGGAAGGAAAATAATATGTAATCAGTTATTGCAGGAAATGACTGAATGTAAACAAAAATCAACTGATTTGGTAATCTAGTTTATATAAAACTAACAGACCTGTGCCCGGCATTGCTCGGGAATTCATGGCATTGTATTTAAGTTTCTTTTTTTTCTTAAATTATAACCTTTTAGATGACATTCAAGATTTTCTTCAATTTATTCTGAAAATCTTTCCTGTATAAATACATTTTTCATTTGAAATACAATATGTCTCTTTTAGAATGTTCCCTTCTTTGTCTCTGCTTTTTCTCTATTAGAATTCTGTCAATTTGTTCGATCTTTTAATATTTCATTTTCTTGAATTAAGCACAATCTTTTAGCAGCAAGAGTTACTCTACCTAAAGAGTTCCCTCTTTTTTTGTGATATTATGAAATTTATACAACTGTTCGATATACGAAAACTTTATATCAAAAACCAAAGATCAAAAACAACACGTGAAATGACTTAATCTAGAACAAAGAATATCAAAAAATATGTGAATTAATCTCAAATACAGTCTTCTACATAATAAATACTTACATTAGTGAAAATCATGAAATAAAATAATCACAGATTGAAAATGCTGATAAATTAAATAACAAATCAGTAGCTGCATAAATAATTTAAAAATTTTTATAAAATTCTGTTAGTGTAAATCAAATTGTTGTGTTGCTATGATAATGATGGTTTTGTTTCTTCATACAGGGTAATGATAGCGATTAATCATAAGGGGAATTAGGAAATATTGGTTATTTCATAAAAATTGATTCAGCCTTATAATTGAACACGAACACACACAGGTATTTAGATTTGTTTGTTTGTGTGTTTGTGTGTGTTTGTGTGTGTTTGGTGTGTGTGTGTGTGTGTGTGTGTGTGTGTGTGTGTGTGTGTGTGTGTGTGTGTGTGTGGTATATATATCTTTAATAGCCATAGATGCTAATAACACATGGTCACTAAACCTAATCAAAGTTTAACTTAAATATATTATGGCTAAATAAGGCAATGTAAGCTATAATCAATAGAAAATTAGAGAAAGATTAAAGAAAAAAAAAACTTTAAAAATCTTTTAATATGAAATGTAAAATTCAATAATTTTAACGAAATAATACACAGCACAGTATTCTATATCCATCATTAATTTAATAACTGAACAGTTTCATGGGGGCCATTTGCAACAATCACATGGCCATGATGAGCCAAAGAGACTGTTCAGTTATCAAAGACAAGATCATAGTAATCCAATGATATTGGCTAGCTCAGTTGTCCTCAATCTTTTTGACCCTGCGACCCAACATATTTTTTTGAAATTGTACTGTGACCCAATGATTTATTTTATAATATAAAATAAAAAAAGGTAGTATATCAACATGATACTTGTAATACTCGGATTAACTTATACTACAATGGACTACGATGTATTACATACAACAAAATATAATCACGAATTGTAAATTAAAAACATACACTGTAATTCTTATACTTCAATACAAAAATATACACTTCAACGAAATACAAAATACAATTACTTATTTTAACATACTAGAACACATTTACTATTTAAAAAAACAGGTAATGTACATACAAAGTTATTCTTATTGCTGTTCTGACAACTATACACTAGTTCAAAACTAGCAAAACTGAGAAGGGAATGTGCCTATGAATGCTGGGATGGGCAGAACAAATACACACATAGACTGAAGTTACATTCACAATATCAAAATTAACTTAAGATATTAACATACCAGAAATTAATAGTATTCAGAATCTCATAATTAATTTTTGAAATTAACGTAAAAGACTTTTTTGTCTATTTATATATTTTTTATATTTTTAATTTGGTATTTTACCAGTTCCTTTGCAACCCATTAAAAATTAAATGCGATCCAATATTGGGTCGTGACCCAAAGGTTGAGAAACACTAGGCTAGCTAACTGTAACCCAATGAGGTTGCTCATATAACATCAATCTTCCATCTTGGATTTTATATCAAGTAACTTATGCCAATTATAATATATAAAATCAATTTCTAATAATCAATACTGTCTTTAAATCTTCCTGCATAAATCCCCTAACAAACAAAAGTTGTTTCATAAAAATCCAATTTCTAATAATCAATATCTGTCTTTAAACTTTCCTGCATAAATCCCCTAACAAACAAAAGTTGTTTCATAAAAATCCATTCAGCTGTTCTTGCATTATAAGTGCACATGTGCGCTCGGGCATTTCAGATTTATAATATATATAGATATTATTCATTCTGTAATAGTCAATTTTTGTATTTTTGTAAATAAAGGTATGAGATATATAAGAAATCATTAATTTATGAAAAAATATGAACATGCCATACATAGTATCGTTTTCTAAGTTTCACTTCTAATTATACCAAGTTTCTGTCAGTATGATCATGTTTATTCAGTGATATTTTCAATTTTTGGTTTATAAAATGCAGGAGTATTTAGATGCTAATTTTCATGGGAAAAAAGAGTGTCTTATACAGTATTAAAAACTATAGTGTGTATTATTGACATAAAAAGCTTTATCTAAAATTTGAACCTTGATATCTCAAAAAAACTCTATATTGAATTTTTTTTGTTCCCTTGAGATTCAAGATATTGAGGTTCTACTGTATAAGACTGTTTTACAAATTTTATTATATGTAAACTAATTTATTTATATATTATTACAGGATTTTGATTCATGGTTTAACACACACAATTGCTTAGGAGATACTTCACTTGTTGAAAGATTGCATGCTGTAAGTATTTTAATTTTATTTAATTTAAATAGAAATAATAATAAAATAAATTCTATGTGTACTCATATATATTATTTCCTTTCCTTTTTTTTTTTTTTTTTTTTTTCTAAGAGCGAAACCTGGTTTATTATTCCTTTCCTTTTTTTTTTTTTTTTTTTTTGACACTTTCCATTCCAGAATAGAATAACAATATGTGAATTAGATTTGCTGATATGTCAAATCATCTTTCCATCATCAGTATAATTATCATAAATATATGATTTATATATATTATTGGAACCTAATACAAAATTAAGCCTGCTGTAAGTAATGGATAATGGGTCACTATTATTGATATATTATGAGAAAAGATGTTGACATATTGACATATTTTATGGAAATATCCTGCATAGATGATATCAGATTTGAGTGAAATTCACTTATTCAGATACAGTCACATATTAGATCCACCAGAGGATCAAATGTTACTGGTTTGATTATTATTTGATAATCCAAATTTATAATTTTGAATTTTCGAAAAACAAGAAGAAATAATATATATGAGTACTTCTGTTTCAATCTCTCTATCATCTTCAAAATTATAGCACTAACGGTAGGAATAATTCACTTAAAAATATTTATATTTAATAAACATTTTTTAAGTGAAATGTTCTTACTGAACTGCTGATTAAAATAATGTATATGTTTATGGACGACATAATAACATGTTAAAAGATACTGCACTGTCTTCAAAAAATTAAGAAATCATAAGAATCAATATAAAGAAGAGAGAACCAAATATGTATCTACAATATAACAGGGACATAAGAAAAGATGAAGAATACATAGGGGTCACAATAGCGGTGGAACTGCAATGGGCTGGACCCTGCAACATGGAAAGCCCAAATCTTCTTTGTTTGTACTTTCTTTACTCTTTTTTTAAATTAACAATATAATACATTAAAAATTAAATGCATTATGAAAAGAATGAAGTATTCATTGATTCAAAGCAGTGTGGCACAGTAGCCAAAACAATGGAAACAAAAGATGTGATTAGAGATTTTGCAAATTTAAAATCCAGGAGGAGGAATTTTAAATACAATTGAAAATTATCAAAAGAAAATATGTCTTAAATGATCCAATTTTGTTCTTTTTTGTTATTTTCTAGTAAAAATATCTAGACAAAAATTTATTATTTTTAATTTTGTGATAGAGACCCAAATAATAATTTGTGGGGAGCCAAAAATTTTAAGTTTCACCATTGGGTCATAAAAAGGAATAAAGGAGATAGGATAGTGGAACATAAGAATAATAGTATGAAAAACAGGAACTGTTCTATCTATTTTTGAAGTGGGAAAATATTAGAATAATAAAGCTTTGTAAAATTTTAAAAGAATTACTAAGGGAGTCATTAGAAATACTACAGAGAACCATAAGAAATATCATACAAGACAGCAAGAAATGGAGAATGTATCACAAATATGGATGTATAGTACATGAAAACTATACATCCATCTATACAGGACTTTCTTTATTCTTATAAATAAAGAATAAAGAAAGTCCTTTTCATAAATAAAAATTTAATAATTTAATAGTTTCAAAAAATTTGTGCTAAGATGTTCTGAATAGAAAATTTCAATAAAGTTTGAATTTTGTAAAAATAGAACAAATGTTCGTAATTGTTTTCTTTTATGTAATTCCATATATTTAGTACAGTTGAGTCTCTACAGTCCGACACTTCCAGTAGTCTGACACTGCAAACTGTCACGCTGTCCACGTGAACTTTTCATGTCATAGCTTGTCCATGTGCGAGAGAGAAAAAATGACATAAAACAAATTTTCACTCACTGTTCGTTCTTAGCGCAGGCATTATAATCAGACTATTTTTTAAGTTCAGTATACTGTTTACTGTAAAATAGTGTTTTTACTGTATCGGTGTTTGTTATTTATCTTTACATAATGTCACAAGTCGGAAAAAGTGAAAAATGAAAACATAAGACATAGACTGTGGGCGAAAAGGCAGAAATAATTAAGAAACTTGACTTGGGAGAAAAGTTTAGTGATTTGGCTTCGTTTTATGGTATTGGACAAGCCACCATTTATGACATTAAAAAAATTGGGATTTTATAGTATTGGACGAGTCACCATTTATGATATTAAAAAAATCGGGATAAAATTAAGAGTTTTGGGAAAGATTTGAATAGCAAGAGCAATGACAGGAAAGTCTAAATAAACTGATCGTATTCATTTGTGTAATTCCATTATTTTATTGAACATCCAATAAACTGATAAATCTCTGAAATCCGACAAGCCCCAGAACCATGTGTGTTGGATTTTGGAGACTATTGTATGTATCTGCTGAGGATAGTTATATATATTAACCAAAAATGTTTCACTGAATAAAAGGTTTGAGTTCCTACTACTAATCTAGTACTGAATTTTACCTATATTTAAATTTAGATTAATTTTAAAAACTATAATTATTTGATAAGTTTTAAAATTTAATTAATTTTTGAGTAAAAAATTTATAAGTATCTTTAAAATTAGGTTTTGCGACCATTTTTGTTGAGGCGCTTAAAGTCTGATGTTGAGAAAAAACTATTGCCTAAAAAAGAAGTAAAAGTATATGTGGGCCTTAGTAAAATGCAACGAGAATGGTATGTGAAAGAAAACTATTATTTAATAGTCATTCATTTTATTTTATTATTGAATTTTATATAAAATTAAAATTGTATTTTGATTTATTAAAAGTCTTATAAATGATTGATTCTCAGCACAATTTTAAAGTGAAAAACTTGATTTATTGAATTGTGTGTATACGTCGTGTAAAAAACTGCCAATCAATACCGTATATATATGTCGTGGAACTTTTTATAAATTATTTTAATTTGAAATAAAATGAATTATTTTATAAAAATCATCATTTCTAAATTCTAAATAATACTGTATATATTTTCCCACAAATATTACCCGCTTTCCATTTTTACAACTGTGATAATTGCTCTCTCCCATTATGACACTTCCAAATCCCCTTCCTGAGTTCAATTCTAACTTTTGAGGTAGGGCCTAATTGCTTTTTCTGTGAAATTTCCTTTATGATACTTCCGAATCCCCTTCCTGAGTTCAGTTCTAACTTTTGAGATAATTAATTTTTCTGTGAATTGGCGGAAATTGTAATGTAACGGACGTCAACGTGTTAAAGTTTTCTAAATTAAATATATAATAATGAGTAGATGATGATATATTTTTATTGATTACAACATTAATACTTTGATTTTTCACATAATTTTTACATCAAAAGATGCAAAAGACTATAGAATACGAAAATAACAAAAATGAAAAATCGATATTTTGACCATTTTGTCAAAATCCAGTAGTGTGTCCCATTAAAATCATCAACTTGCAGTCAATAGATAATGACAACATTTAGCACATATCACCTTATCCCGGAAGTGATCATGGTATCTTAATTTTATTTGTTCCTGTCTTTGGTAGCTCACTTGTTTCTGATATTCGAAAGGATACAGTTAATTTCTTCTTCTCTCGAAAAGTTCCATTTTGAATTTTTTAATATTCGTATATTTATTTATTATAAAATGGCCCATGAAAGAAAAGCTTCTGCTGAAGAAGATCTTGAATATTTTTTTACTAAGGGATTATCTGAAGAATATTCGACTGATGAGAAATCTTCTTATTTAGAGCCTGGTACAAGAGATGTTATTTTTCAGAAAGAAAGTTACGAAGTCCCTTATCGGCTGTTTGAAACCAGCAACTAAATATAAACAAAACTAAATCTTCATTAAGCAATGTGATGAAATACAAGTAGAAGTTAAGGAATAAATCAAATAAAATTTGGCTTAATTTGATAAAAATATAATAAATTTTTCCAGAAACGGTATAATTAGTTCCTATTTATAGATATTTCTGCAAAAAAAAGCTAAAAAGAAATGAGAGAAACGAATGTAAACAAACATCATTCATTTCAAATGGGCGTGGCGTGCTAGCTTCACTTCTCGCGTCTATTGTTTCCTGGGAAATTTATGTCACAACTACTGAAATTAGATCTGTTTCCTATTGGAAGAACATCGATTTCTTAACCAATAAAGGAAAATCAACTAAAAATATAGCTGTTATTGTGGGAGGAGTATTGTTCTTATAAGTTTCTCGATAAAACGACGTGTATTTTAATAAATTGAAATAAAAAA
>AYEL01069392.1:0-49653 GCA_000484575.1 Olivierus martensii
CCCCTCTCTTCGTGCTGCTTTAGAATGTTGTAAACTGTTTGCCTACTTATTTGTAATATATTCGCTATGTCTTTCACAGGCATCCCGTTGTTCCTATGATGAATGATTAGCAACCTAGAACTCTTAGACGTAGTAGTTGGCATTTTGAAATAATTCGCACTCAACTTCAACAATCTACTTCATGCCTTTAAATATGGTATTAAACGACACTTCGGTACGCAACGCATCTTATTACTTAATAATTCAGTTATTGCCAGTAAAGTTACGATCCTAATTTATATCATTAATATTTTTTACATTATTTAATGTATTAATAAAATTTAAGAGCAAAGTATAGTAAACGAAATCCTTTTGTGGGGCCTGGACCAAGATATAAAAAATTTCCTGCAGTTTAATTTTTTTTAACTTTGAAAAACAATCTCTAAATAGCCATTTACAATAGATGTACATCGAAACTTTGACCGTGCTGAAGAACTAAACTGAAGATCCAATTACCAGATAACAAGATCGTCTTTCCTAGAACTACCTCCTTTGTCTTGCAGAGTCAACTTTGAACTCTTTTAACTATAGTTTAATATTTCCTAATTTGTGTGATTTTTTATTCTTATTGTAATGATTATTTTTGAATATTTTTAATTTTTTTAATATTGTATAACAATGATTACGAATGTAACTAAAGTTTATTTTATAATGTTAATGATTTTTAATTTTTTATACTAATTTGTCAATATTATATATGCTATTTTGAATTGTTAAAATTAATAATCAAAATTTTAAGTGTAAAACTAACGAATTCATTTGGGAAAAATAAATTTTAAACAATCCTTAGGTTAGGGGGAGAACAAAGAATGTAAAACATTGGCAAACACACCCATAAACATGCCTGGAGAGAAAATATAAATATCTTATTTCAGACAGTTTCAAAGTCTTAGGTCAAATGGCCTGAGAAAATAGAAAAATAAACTTTCTTGTCAGAGGGGTCCACCTGCCAATCTCAGTGGAAGAGAGGAGGGACCGCTTGACCAAATTAGGTCAAAAGCGAATTCAAACCTCTCTCTCCACTGATGTGATTGGGTGGACCAAGAAGAGACTCGAGGGAGAAACGGCCGAACATCGAGTCTCCTATACACACTTGGTCTCTTTCACTTCAGCTACCTACACCTATCGTTTGTAACTAGGACTACGGATTTAAAAATATAAAAAGAAGAAAGAAGAAAAAAAACAGACAAAAAGTCTCTCTCTCAAGGTATGTTTATGGGTCAAGTTGATCAGGCTTAAGATCCACCTTTTCATTTTTTTTATAGAAGTTTTTCTGATTAACTTAGGAATTCGTTGGTTTAAGACAGTTTTGCTTCCTTTTTTTTTGTACTCAGTTATATATATACCTTTGTCAACAATTTAATTATGTATTATTCTTTTATTAATCAAGTTTAATAAATTTTTATTTGTTATTAACTTTTACAAAAAGAGTGTTTTCATTCCAATGAATTTCTAATCCTTCGGACTCTGAGCGTCACTTACCACACGTGCCTATATTAAAGTTATTTTCGGCCAAAATATCCAAAAATTCGTGTTTGGTGTGAGCGCGAAAAATCTTCACACCTGGTGTCAGGACAAACGATAATTTGATTGGTAATTGTAACAGAATCCATCCCCACAGTTTTTTTTGCATGTAAACGCTTAAATATGCAATATTCCTTCCACTCCCCGTTGCTAATCAACCGATGGAATGGTTTAACCCCAACTGTAGCCTACAACGATCAACAACTGAAGTAATGACTCAATCAGTTTTTGTGTATTGTATGAAAGCCAAACCTTTTCCGCTGATGTCAAAACCTTTCTGTCATAGACTGTACCTTTGGTTTATTTTTGTTTTGTCTTTTAATAAAGTTATTGTTTTGTAAATAATAATAGGCTTGGGATGATTTATTTTGGCCACACTACATTACAGTTTATTATTATTATTTGCTGGCAGCAACAAGATCAATTAGATCCAGTATTTTGTGATTTTACAAGCATTGTGCAACAGACAACAATCGAATTTGCAAGTTTCAGAAGCATCGTTATGAATGGTTCAGATATCAAAAGAATCTTTGCAAGATATTAAAGGAAGATCATCGTGATAGTTGAGTGGATAAGTACTTAGACCCATTTGAGGTATTGTGGCTAAAACATTATACATTATTGTATTCATTAAGACACATTTGGTTATTGTAATCAGTACAGAATTGTAGTACGTCAGTACTAGTCAAAGAGTTATTGTACATCAGTACAGAATTATAGTGCATCAGTACTGATAAGGATCAGTTATTGGATACATCAATATAGGATAGAGAGTTAGGTCTGTAAAATTAAATATGGCATTTCTGAGAAAGGCTAAGAAAGATGATCTTTGATCTTTGGCAGAGAAGCTAGAACTAGTGAAAGAAAAATTTAAAGTAATACAGTTAAAAAACCTTACACTAAAAAGTAAAACTTATGAAGAAGAGTTCATGAAAGGTCTTCTCAAAATGATAATAAGCATAAAAGAAGAAGAAAAGAAAGCTAAGAGAGAAGAAACGGAAAAGCAAGATAGGCTAAAAAGAGAGGAGAGGGAGTCTGAATTAGAAAAACTAAAAATAGAGGGCATAAATCAGTCCGCAACCTCTGAGATGACAGATAGGAAAAGTTGTGGTATATCTAGACACCCTTATGAATTACCGAAACTAATTTGAAAGTTCAATCCTAGAGACAGAGACATCAGCCTTTATCTGGTATTGTTTGAAAGACAAGCCTGTGTGCAACCAGAAGAACGGGTGTCTCATTTACTAGCACTATTACAGACAGACATTGCTCAGTTAATTGCTAAGGAACCAGAGGAAAGAGCAGATTATGATCATATAAAGGCTCTATTACTTAAAAGATTTAAACTTAGCCCAGAAACATTTAGGCAAAAATTTATGCGGGATCAATGAAATTGTGAAAGCTCATGGCAAGACTATTTTCGAATTAAGAAATTACCTTGAAGAGTGGATAGTGGGCCTGAAAATTAGGAATTTTGAACAATAAAGGAATTAATGGTCACTGATCAATTAAAGCAACGTGTGTGTTTCTCCCGACATAAGGGAACATTTTATAGATGAGTGAGCGAGCATCACTTCTGCAAGCTGATGAGCATTTATGCTGGACAAATAAGAGTAAGAGGACATAAAAAGGTGTATGCAAATTCAGGCCAGGAACAGAAAAAAATCAGAGAAGCGAGATCAGAAAAGGTTGGAAGGGAATGGTAGAAATACTCAAAATTCCCTAGAGCAGACCCAGAAGTATTTTAGGAAGCCAGAGGCATCAAGAACCTCATTGTAAAATGAGAAATTTGATAAAAGGAGGCCGCTCCAATGTTACGTATGTGGATCAACTAGTCATTTAAGACCACAATGTCAGAAAGTTGCAAGTAGAAGTGTAACTCCCTCAACTATAAACAATGTAAGTGAGGAATTAAAAGAAGATAAATTGTTGTCCCCTTATACCATTATGGCTGAAGTTAATGGGATTTCTCTGCCTGTGATGTGTGATTCTGGGACCATCATAAACCTTATCTGCTGAAAATATATCATTCCAGAAATGTTAACAGGAGAAAATATATGGGTGAAGCAACTACATGATTTAGGTTCTGCTTGCTTACCTCTAGTCTGTGTGGAACTTTTAGGTGACTTTGCAGAGATAGTGACCAATGCTGCCGTTATTGGAAATGAATTAGATCAAGGGAGATATCTATTAGGAAATCATACTGCTGCTCAGTTATCCGAATTAAAGAAAGGACTGACTTTCTCCTGTAAGTTAAATGCAGTTCAGACTAGAGCGCAGAAGTGTCGGGAATCTCCAAGTGCAGAATCAGCGAACAGAGAAAGGCAAGGAACCACTATACTCCCAGAACCACAAAATTTAAGGATTCATGAAATGGAACAAGCCAAGACAGAGGACAGACTTTGTGGATTTAAATAAATCAGAAATTGATCTAAAATTATTACCGATCATGGAAGAGCAAGGTGGAGCACTTTTACTGCTCAAAGTCAGTTCAGAGAAATTTTCCAAAGCACAAAGAGATAGCAAAGAAACTAAACAAATTTTTGAAGTAATAAAAAATTCTTCTCAATTAACGAAAACAAGGATTCATACATAATAAAAAATCAACTGTTATTAAATGAAACTTGATCATACAGGAGAAGAATGACTTTTGCTAGATAGTGCCAGAAGAGTATAAAGATGAAATAAAAAGATTGTGCCATGAGGGAACTATAGCACATTTGGGAGTTATGTAGACTAAAGATAGCTTGGCTAGATTATTCTTTTGGCCAAATTGTTACAAAGAGATTGAAGAGTATGTGAGAAGATATAATGTTTTGCTAAGAGAACTTGGTGTGATGTTTATCAAAGAGTTGGAAAATCACATGATAGAACAAAAGTACCCTTAAAATTAGTCTCGATGATTGAAGAAATGTTTTCTAAAATAAACATTGATGATTATGGGGGCTTGCTGACTACACTAAGCAACAAGAGGTACTTAATAATGGCTATTTGTTTATCTTTCAAATACCCGGATGCAGCCCCTGTGATTGACATAGGATTGATCACAGTTACCGATGCACTGCTACAAATGTTTAATAGAATGGGTTTTCCCAAGGAAATACAATGTGATCAAAGCACTTCGTTTATGAATGTATTGACCATGGAATTTTTCGAACATTTTGGAATTAAGGTGAGCCACAGTTCAGTTCATCACCTGCATTTTAATGCTGATTAAGTTAAGCGATTTCATCACATAATCAAACACATATTGCAAGTTTTATGCATAGAGGTAGCTTCTGATTGGGAACAGCATTTACCTTCAAGCAGAAGGTAAATGCTGTTCCCAATCAGCATTTACTTGCTCTATGAGTGGTAGTGAATGAGAGTACTGGGTTCATCTCAGCTGAATTAATTTATGGAAAGAACTTACAGACTCCTATAACCTTACTTTATGAGCATTGGGTTGTTCCTGAGACAGAAGAAACTCCAGCAACTGAATATGTGTTTAAGCTCATTAATTGACTAAAGAGAAGAGGAATCAGCAGCTTAGGAGGAAAACATAGTATGATAAAAAAAACGATCAAAAGAGAATTTAAAGATCTGGTGTTGGTTTTAGCAGCTTCAAAACTCAATAAGCTGGCTATAAACTGGATCGGACCAGGCATAGTAAAGAAAAGACTTTCTTAGACAAATTATATAATTAGTGTGCCAGGGAGAAGAGAAAAATCTCAACTTTATCATGTCAACATGCTGAAACCTTATTATAAGAGGCCGGAATCTATAAATATTTTGGATTATTGTGGAAGTGAGGATGAACTCCTTGATACAGAAATAGAATTCCCTCACATACAGTGGTTTTATCAATATAATTTATTTCAAATGCTATCTAAACTCTGTAACGCTGGGCGTCAATGTGCACTTATAATAAATGTAGGCATAAAAATTATTTGCTTAAACGTAAACGATCAAAATCCTGTAATTCTGGGTGTCAACATTTATTTATAAGGATGTTGATGTAAAAAAAGCCTAACGCAAACTAATTTATTAATAAGGTTAATACGTGAAACTTTATATAGGTGAAAATAATTTTATTATATATACAAATTGTAAAACTTTTAAACAGATCTACATTGATTTAAATGAATTTAATTTTATTTGGACAAATTAAACAACAATTAAATACATCAGAAGATATTTAAGTTTACATGCTGTTATGAAATCATTCTGAACGTTTGGCATTTTTATTTGCAAATTCTTCTATGAGTAGATTGATATTAAGTTTTTTAGCTCTGTCACATTCTATAGATAACATAGCTAAACCTGCTAATCGCACTTGTGTTATTGTGCTACATAAATAATTTTTAATTATTTTTAGTTTAGAAAAAGATCGTTCTGCCGAGGCTACAGTAATAGGTAATATCAAGTATAATTTTATAGCTATAATTAACATCGGGGTTATTACTCAAAAAAGACGAATGATTTTTTAACAAGTATTTAAAAAGTTCATTAATGGACATATTATCTAATATATTTTTCTGTATTAAATTTTGAAGTGACAAAAGCTGATATGTAAAATCAGTTGATAGTTCTTCAGAGTAGAAAGTTATTATAGTAGTTCCTGCAAACCTTTCTTCCCAGCATTTTCATACTTGGTTTATGTGTGTTTTTCGGTTTACAGACACCTTATTTAATTTGTATTACATTGCTTATAAATAATTAGAGTATATGCAGTGTATAGTACTATATACAGTATTATAATTACAGTAATCTTTATTTATATTTTTTAAACATTAACAATGTAATAAATAAAATCTTATTTTTGATTGATAGTTTTTTAATGTTGCAAGATGTTTGATGTAACAGTTAATCATTTTCTTTCTGAACTGTGTTGAAAAACTGCGTCAGCCTTGTCTGCGTAGCTTTTTGCCTCAAATCTGAAATTTCGGTGTAAGGAGCAAATGCACAGGACATTAGGCACCTAAATCTGAGGCTGCATTCAAGCGTAGGGTCACATTCTTCTATGGGACCTGCAGACTATATGAATAAGCTTTTGGCCTACCTGTGGTCTGTGGAGTGACCAAGGATATGTAATGAGAAATTTTCCAGCAAACCAATTCAGAGAATACATTTGGTAACAAACAACTTCCTTTCTCCCTCTCTCTCCAGAAAGACAAAGGATGTGCATTGGTAACAGTATTTTTGCCACTCAGTGGGATTCCGTGAATAAGTGCAAAAGCTCCGCGAATAACAATTTTGTGGTTACAAATAAATTTTCACGAATAGTCGAATTAAATCTGCAAATAATGAAAATTGACTGTATATTGACTTCTCCAGAATTCAAATATCATTGGTATTATTTCTGTAATAATAAGTACAGGTAACTTTCATATAACACGGTTTCTTACAAGACGATTAGAAAATTGTGGGAACTCTCGTATAACATGATACTTCTATAACACGGATTTTTACTTAACACATTTAGAAAATTACATTTACTCTCCTGCAACACAAAACATTTTTATTAATTTTTATAAATCCATATTATGGACACAGACAGTGGCAGAACTTAAAATTTTTGGCCCCCCGCAAAATATTATTCGGGCAGCTACCATAAAAAAAAATCTATCTAGATATTTTTATTAGAAAATAACAAAAAAAGAAAAAAAATTGCATCATTTAAAATTAGAACACAATTGAAAATATCAAAAGAAAATATATTTAAAATTCTTTTTCCTGGATTTTAAATTTGCAAAATCTCTAATCACATCTTTTATTTCCATACCTTTGGCTACTGCTCCTACCACCATACTGCTCTGATTCAATGAATGTTTCATTGTTTTTATGATGCATTTAATTTTTATTGTATTATATTGTTAATCTGAAAAAAGGGTAAAGAAAGTATAGATAAAGAGGATTTGGGCCCCTTATAATTCTGGGCCCTCCGCATTGTGAGGTTCAGCACATTATAGTTCCGCCACTGGACACAGAATACACACACAAAATGCAATCATTGGGAAATACTTTGCTAAAATTAGCATAAATGCAATTTAGATAATTATTCTTGCAAGGGATGATGATGATATGCACTTTATTTTCGATTTTGATTTGAAATTGAGGTAATTGTCGATCATTAAGTATTTTGTGTCCAAACGTTCAGTTCTTGGATAAAAAGTAAGTTTTATTTTTCAATAGAAAAATGTGAAATAGAAAACAAACTTTTATTCATAAATTTTTTAGGTATGTATTAAAGAATGATTGTTTAGATGACAGATATTGTGAAGAGAGCAGAAGATACACAAACTTTAAATGCAGAAAAATATTCAGTAAGTGATGTTCAAAAAACGTTTATTTTTATTGTTAAAAAGAAAAACGTCCTTGTTTTAACTGAATAGCGGTAAAAAACGATATATAGTGATACCTCGGTATATGTCCTTAATCTGTTCCAGATCCTTGGACTTATACCAAATTTGACATATACCAAACGAATTTTCCCCATAAGAAATAAAGGGAAAATGATTAATCCGTTCCCATAAAAAATAATCCTATTGCTATTGGTATATTATACATTGATAAGAATGTACAAAATAATTTAAACACTGCTTAATACTAAAATATATAAATACAAAAGCAATTACAGTATTATAAAATAAATGAAAGTATAATCTGGGTACCTTGCCAAGAAGAATTGAGTGCCTACTAGGATGGTGTTGAGAAGGTAGGAGGAGGAGATGTTATTGTTTGGAAGGAGAATCCGATTCCAATAAAACTTTAGCAATCTGAAATTCTGATGTGTTTTCTCTTTCTATTTTCTGTCTCTTTTCCCTACTTGGATGTGTCGAGGCTCAGCAGGTTTGACTTTTACTAAAAATCTGTCCAAAGAACTTGGCTTCTGCCTTCTCCTCGGGATGTTTTAGAAATACGATATTGTCTGGTCATTAGAGACAAGGCTATTACCACTTGTTACAATTTTTATATAAAGAATGTGTTTTTTAAGAGAATGCACAACAGACTCATACAAGTTGTAGTGCGTGAGTCGGTCGTATTCCAAACAACAGTCGTATACCAAGCAAAATTTTTCGCATCCAAACAGAACATATACTGAAGCAGAAGTATACCAAGGTACCACTGTAATTATTAAATAAATGTTACATAGTCTATATACATTTTTTTCTTTCTTTTTGTTTTATCTATATTTTTTGGGAGTCTTACATATATATTTTTCTTTATCTTTCATATTATTAATATTCTTAATAAAAATTAAGTTTCTTATATGGAATTGAAGAAAGTTATTTGTTTTTAATGGTTTTGGAATGTAAGTCCTGTTATAGTATTGGTTCCAGGTCTCATATAACACAGTTTCACACAACATAATGTTTCAATGTAAATTACATTGAAACATTGTGGTCGACAATTATACTCAATTATAGTACTCAATGGTCAACAATTATAAAATATTGTTTTAAAAACAAAGTTTTGGTAAAGTGCGATATTTTTATGAATGACTTGAGGGGACACAACAAAAATCTTCGCTCAGAGGGCCAAAAGCTCAAGAGCCGGCACTGATAGACTGATCCCTCAAAAAAATTTTCATTTGTTTAAGTCTTTTTTTTGGAACTCTACGTCTATTCCCTAGCTTTCAGTTAAAACTATAGCTTCTTTAACAATGCTTTCAAAATTATTTCTTAATTCCTTGATATTTTCAAGTGCTGATTTTAATAGCTCTGTGGCGTATAATAAGTCAACATTCTTTGAGCGCTTTAATCAAACAATCGCTGCAACTGGAAACATTAAAACTATGTGAAAACAATGCATAAATTGTAAATTGGTAGTTTTAGAGTTCCAGCTAATGAACGCCGACACCCTGCATTAAATAGGTTTAACTGTTCTGCGTCAAAATCAATGTTATTGAGGATTGATTGTTTGGGTTTTAGAGGTTTTTCTTCAGGGTAAGTTGGGACTCCAAGACGCTTGGGGCACCTCACATTGCGAGGTCTGCTGACCATCAGCTACGCCACTGGTGGAAACCATAGCATCAGCCAAATACATCATAGTATTAGATTTAGCAAAGGGTTATTGGCAAATAACCCTTGAATCTGAAAGCTCAGAGACTGGCAGCTTTTGTAACTAGTTTTGGCACATACTGACCATTGAGGATGCCTTTTGGTTTAAAAAATGCTTCATACTTCTTTAGTAAAATGATGGCAGATCTGCTAAATGAGTGCGAAGAGTTCACAATTCCGTACCTAGATGACACAGCAGTGTACTCTTCTACTTGGAAAGACCATCTTAAGTACTTGAAGCAAGTATTATGTTAAATTGAAAAAGCAAATCTCACTTTAAAGCCCTCAAAGTGTCACTTCACACAGGATCACATTCAATATCTAGGTCATGTTGTTGGACAAGGTCACTAGAAGCTGACTGAATTGAAGGGGCAAGCTGTTCAGATCTTCTCCACTCCCACTATAAAAACTGATGTGAGAGCTTTCCTGTGTCTAGCCAGATACTACAGCAAATACATCCCAATGCTTTTGGTAATTGCAGGAACTGCCTTGAAGGGCAAATGTAAAAAAGGGAAAAATGAATGGACAGATAGTTGCAAGAAAGTGTATCAAAGGAAAAAATTTCATTTAACCCCAGTGTTATATGCCCCAGACTACATATATAATTTTGTGCTTCAAATGGATTCGTCTGATTCAGGAATAGGAATAGACTTGGCAAAATTCGATGAGCAGGGAAACAAACACCCTGTACTATATCTCAGCAAGAAGTTCACTGAGGCAGAAAGAAGTTATAGCACAACTGAAAAGGAGTGCTTAGCGATCATTTTTGCAATAAAAAGACTGCAATTATTATCTAGATGGACAGAAATTTATGGTCAAAACAGACCACAATCTGTTAGTTTGGTTGCATACAAATGCCAGTAAGAATCAAAGACTTATGCGATGGGTTTTAGTTCTATAGTCCTACGATTTCGAAGTAAAACATCACCAGCAAAATCGAACCAAAATGCCAATGGGCTGAGTAGAAGCAATTAACATTTACACTTGTGGTGTTGCATGATTTAAAGGAATAGAAATCTGACTCGTCTGGATGATAACAGATTGAATTTATTGAAATGTACAACTAGGAAGTGTGACTAGTAACATTCATCTGGCAGAGAAGAGAGAGAGCTTGAAACTCATGCCACACTATATATAGCCTCCAAGTCACACCACCTGATGGTTGTTGAGGTATACATTTAATCTCATTACAGTAGTATCCCCCCCAGTGAGGGAGCAAACAATATAGAAGATTACAGTAAATTAAAATAAATATTTTACATATGTACAAGATAAGGTATTGCATAGAGAAATTATAACTATACAAAGTATTTACATGAAAAAAGTTACATAACTATTGATGAGTGCTGATTTATACATATATTGTTTGAAATTTTTTTATGGGTGCTTGTCATAAAGTGTGTTTAGTCCATTTCCCTCATTAACCTCTTACAGAATTTTATTCGTCGACCAGATTTAGTTGTTTATGTGCTGTTCCGTTCTATATCAGACTTTGACAAGGGATTTTTTTGTGATAATTCGGGATGCGCTTGAATTTGAGGTTGTTCTGACAGGATTGGAGTTTCACTCACGAACCTGCCCGATGTTCGACGTCATTCCCCTTCGAAATCAGTTCATTTAGTAATAAAAAATTTAAAATGTAGATTAAATTCTCTCCTATCAACCCAACTTAGGACTGAATCAATCATATCAAAAGTACTTTCCATCTCAAAAAAATTACTTTATTAGTAACTTAAGAATTTACAACTTTTTAACTTATTAAAAAAATGTTTTTTTTAACAATACTCTCTCTCTCTCGACAAAAAAGACAAACTTTTTTAGTTACCAAATGCCGAAAATAATAATTCTTGTTCAACAGCATTTACAGTTGAGGTCTTCCAATGGACGAACAACAAACACAATCCACCAAACAGTTATTACGTTAATCTTTCTGACAACTGGAACCTTCAACACACACATCCACAAGGAGAGAGGGAGACTCTTACACCCTCCCACGGCAATCTTCTTATAATCCAATCTATTAGCATAATAGGTAAACAATAATTTCAAAAAGTTAAATTGATTAATCCAAACATAACGTCCTCCTTTTTCTTTAATAACCAAACATTAATATTCCTTTCAATACTCTCCACAACATATTCACAGGAAACAAAATAAATATTATGGAGAGACCCTTACGCCCTCCCACGGCGATCTTCTTATAATCCAATCTATTAGCATAATAGGTAAACAAGAATTTCAAAAAGTTAAATTGATTAATCCAAACATAACGTCCTCCTTTTTCTTTAATAACTGAACATATTAATATTCCTTTCAATACTCTCCACAACATATTCACAGGAAACAAAATAAATATTATGTTGGCTATTTTACAGTCTTGAACAAAATGGCGGCTGCTCCATGTCACCTCCTCTCTAGGTAAGAAATTTTCCAAATTCCTCAATACCTCACAGTTCTACTAGAGGTGAATCTGTAAGGAGGAAGGCTGGCTTGACTCTGTCTAATGAAACAGCTTTTTCTTCCATTTACCTCAATTGTGATCGTTTTGTCACCTCTTGATAGCACTTTATGTGGACCAGAGTATGGCTGGGACAAAGATGGTAACAGTTTGCCTATCCTAAGAAATACATGTGATCAGGTCTTCAGTTCAGGGTGCATAAAAACGTTTGGTTGGACATGTGAAACTGTGGAGCATGGTGATATGTTGTTCATTCTGTCTCTAAGTGTTTGAATGAAATCAGAAGCTGAGAACTGTGGATGTTTAGAACTGGAGCACAATTCAGCTGGAAGTTGTAATGTTGTTCCATATACCAGTTTGGCACTTGATGCTTGTATGTCTGGTTTAACTGCGACTCTTATTCCCAGCAGAACTGCAGGCAAAGTTTCAGTCCACTTATGGTTTTCGTGAGCTTTAAGTGAAGACTTTAGCACTCTATGAAACCGTTCTACTAGGCCATTGGCTTGTGAATGAAATGAGGTAGTTCTGATACGATTTGTGCCAAGTAAGTTGGTCATTTCTTTGAACAATGAAGATTCGAATTGGTCTGTGGTTATTGTAGAAGGACATCCGAAACGAGAGCTCTAACCATTAAATAAGGCATGACAAATTGTTTCTGCAGTGATATCAGTGATAAGCACTACCTAAGGCTATTTTGTGTATCTATCCACCATTGTTAGGCAATAAGTTTTTCCTTCAGATGGAGGTAAGGGTCTTATTATATCTATATGAATATGAGAGAATCTAGCATCAGGAGATATGAAGGTGCCTATAGGCGTCTTTGTATGCCTATGTACTTTGGACCTATGTACCTATGCTGCCTATGTACTTTGGACCACTGATAAGTTTACCTACTCTTTAATGTTTTTCTTCATATTGGGCTACACATATCTAGATGATATTAACTGAACTGTAGAAGCACCATCTGGATGAGCAAGTTTGTGGAAGTGATCAAACAGAATTCTTCGGAACTGTTGTGAAATTTCTGTGTGAACTGGTTGACACATCACAAATAAGTTCTGTGGGGGAAAGAGGAGATGGCAGTTTCTTGAATTCGAGGGAAGAATTGCTGTTGATCAACTCCTGGAGTTCGGTATCCTCAAACTGGGCAAAGGCAAAAGCATCAAAATTCAAAAATGATGCTTTAGAGATAGAGTCAATTTCAATTCTTGAGAGTGCATCAGCAACTGAGTTGTTATTTCCGCTAATGTGTCGAATATCAATGCTGTACTGGGATATAAAATCCAAATGTCAAAACTGTTGTGGGCAGCATTTGTCAGGGTTCTGTTTGAAGGCATAAATAAGTGGCTTTTGGTCGGTGAAAATTATGAGCTGATAGCCTTCTAACATGTGGCGGAATATTTTTTACTGCAGTATCCATTGCCAAAAGTTCACAATCGCATGTAGACCATTTCTGCTGGCTTGGGCTTAATTTTAATGATAAAAAGGCGACAGGCTCCCATTGTTTGTTAACTAATTGCATGAGGGATGCACCTATTGCGACACTAGATGCATCAACCCAGACGCTTATTTCAGCACCAGGAATGGGGTGACGAAGAAGTGCTGCCTGGGCTAGGGTCTCTTTTGCAGCAGGAAAGGATTTATCTGCAGTTTCGGTCCATTGAATGGGGCTGTCTTCCGAGAAGCCTTTGGTCGATGGTTTGCCCTTTCTTTTGTTATTCTTGATGCCTCGTAAAAATTGCTCAAGCGGATGGAGGATGAATGCTGCTTTGAGAATAAAATGTCTACAGAAGTTGTATAGGCCAAGAAAGCGGCGTAGTCGTGGGATTGTAGATGGTCGTGGGAATTGTTGTATGATCCAGAAGTGGTTTGATTCCGGTTGCTGACACATTGTATCCAAGGAACTCTATTGTTGATTTTTCAAAAACACATTTTGAGGGTTTTAGGCTAATGCCATACTCACAAAATCGCTCTAATAATGCTTTTAAATGTTGTAAGTGTTCTGCTTCAGTTTCAGAAGCTACAAGGATGTCGTCGACGAATGTGTATGTGAAGGTAAGGTCCCAAGTGACTTTGTCGATGAATCGTTGAAATGTGGATGCTGCATTACAGAGTCCAAATTGCACCCTAGTGCTCTCGAATAGTCCAAAGGATATGATTATTGCTGTTTTGTGAATGTTGGTTGGGTTTATCGGGATTTCGTGATAAGCTTTGATGAGATCGATGTGTGAAAATATCTTTTTGTTATGTAGTCCTGCTGTAAAATCCAATATGTTGGGCATACTGTACTTATCTTTTATTGTTTGAGCATTCATCAGAGCCTTAACTCTGTAATTGCTGACAGGTTTCCAATCCAAACAGATCTCTTTTGGAACCATGTGAAGTGGAGAAGCATAGTTGCTTTTGGATGGTTGTAAGTGTCCTAGTTTGATCATGTTTTTGAATTCTTCTTTGGCAATTTTTAACGATCAGGAGCTAGTCATTGAGATTTAGTGAGACTGGTGGGCCCATGGTTTTTATATGGTGCATGATGATATGTTTTATTTCCTGATTTGGAATTGGTGGTTTGGTTATATCTGGAAATTCTCGTAGTAGAGCATGATAGATGCTATCGCTGGAGACAAGTTTGATTGAGTGTATTTTTCCTTGAGAACATAAATGAGTTTGGGTACCGATCAGTTCTCTGCGGCATAAATCTGGTGCTAAGTTAAAGTGATATAGGAAATCTGCCCTTAATATCGGTGTTGAGACGTTTCCCACTAGGAAAAGCCATTTGAATGCACATCTTAATCGAAAGTCTAGTGTTAGTAATTTTTGATGAATTTGCCGCTGATAACGCCATTATGGGTTTTCTTTGTCTCTCGGCGAATGAATT
The DNA here is from genome assembly GCA_000484575.1 of Olivierus martensii. Classification (NCBI taxonomy): domain Eukaryota; kingdom Metazoa; phylum Arthropoda; class Arachnida; order Scorpiones; family Buthidae; genus Olivierus; species Olivierus martensii. The sequence goes on from AYEL01069392.1 coordinate 14,939, forward strand.
GGGAATAATTAAGACATCAGACTATGTATCCACCAAAAAGTTTATTCGAGTGTTTATCCTTTACGAATAGACGAAGAGATGAACTGTGCAAAATGTGTGTTGTCACCACACTTTGCCTTATTTATTTTTTGGTTGGTGATTACACGGTTTTGTACACTTTCATGCTTTATCTCCAAAGGTATTAAGATACCAGCATAGGTCTGAATTTTCTTCATTATTTTGTGAGTTAGATCTATTGCGTCTACGATGACTATTTCAGCTTTGGTCAAGACCGCGAGTTAGCTTATCGATGCATTTATGCAATTTATTAATTTCTTGTAAGAGTCTATTCTCTCCTCCTTCGAGATGCGGTGTAACAGAAATGGTACTTACAGTTGCTGGGGTGGTTTCCACTATTCTATCAGCAATCTCTGCTGCCTTGTCAATCGTTAGTGGCATCACCGCTGCCAATATGGTTTCTACTGAGGATGGTAACTGTTGTAGAAATAGTTCCAGCATTAATTCATCAGGGATTTTATGTGATTTTGCTCGATGCTTCATGATCCATAGAAATTCTGATGGTTTTCTGTCTCCCAGAAGTTCCTCAAACATCAAAAACTCATACAGGATCCAAGTAGAGTAGAAAAAGCACTGCCAGCTCCCGATAGGAAATAATGGAGAGCAGCAATGCGAGAAGAAGTAGAAAACCTGAAACGCAACCAAACATGGACTATTACACCAAGGCCACAAGGACGACGTGTCACTAAATGTAAGTGGATTTTTAAGAAGAAATTCGATGAAGACAGGTAATTTGGTTTGGTAGTGTGTGGTTATGCGCAAGTCGAAGAAATCGATTACAAGGAGACATTTTCAACCAATAGTGAAGATAAAGACAATCTGAACCTTGTTAGCCATTGCAGTGGAGAGGCAATGGAAAATTCATCAATTAAATATCATCGCCGCATACTTAAATGGAACACAGAAAGAGACCATTTATATGGAACAATTTGCATCTTTTCTAGAAGGAGACGTTTGTTCATTGAACAAGAATCTTTAGGATTTGTGACAGTCAGGACAGGAATGGAATGCAGTACTTAACAAATTTCTGAAATAAATGAAGCTAAATCGATCAAAAGCCGACCCAAGCGTCTATTTTAGCAAAAATGAGAAGGTCATAATCGGCGTATACGTAGACAATCTCCTGATATTGGCCGAGAATAAAGAAGAAATTGTTAATTTCAAACAAGAAATCTGAAAGGCGTTCGATCTTAGGGATTTAAGCTAGCGAGTCACATTTTATCAATGAAAGTAGAACAACACGACGATGGTTCATTGACCTTGAATCAATCATCCTACGCCGAGGAATTGTTTGACACTCTAGAAATGAGTGATGCGAGGGAAACATCACTACCACTTCATCTTGGAATGAAGTTCAGCAAAGCAAAAACGATCAAGAAGTTTGTTAAATCTGTAGGCCACAGCCTGACAAAGGAACACTCGGTAATGGTTAACAACAGTTTATTTGTCTAATCACGTACAGATGCGAGCACCCACATCCCCAGACCATCAGAGAAGGAATGCCCGGGTAGGGACCACCTGCACTCACCCAAGTCGCTGACCAAATCCCTCCAGCGACCACATACACAACACTCCTTTCTCCAAGGGAAAGCGTAATCTTTCCAATAATTAGGTGGTTTTTCTGATCTGATGTTGCAACTCTCCATACAGTTCAGGAGTTTCGTTGTCTTTCTTAGCCACTTCCGTTTCCGCTGTTATATTCTCCCCTGCACTGTCCTCGTTGGTTACTGGCATTTCATTTTCATCAACCAATGCTGGGCGAATTTGATCCACATGTCTCCACAGATGTTTACCATCCGGTGTCCGGAGCGCGTACATAATGGCTCCTTCCGTGGCTGTAATTTTTGCTGGCACCCACTGATTCCCAACGTCAAACGATCAGATACAGATATCTTCGTTTGTTTTGAAACTTCTTTTGCTATCGTTCTCTTCTCTGTGAATGCTGAAACTGGAGCTCAAATGATCTGGGTGTAAGTTGTCAAAACACGTGCGTGGTCTCCGACCTAGTAACAGATCAGCTGGGCTCACACTTCCCGGCTTGTTCGGCGTTACATGTTGCGATAACAGAAATCGAGCCAGCCACAAGTTAAGGTTCCCGCCAATCCACTTCTCTAATGACTGCTTAGTAAACTGTACCATTCGCTCTGCCTGACCATTGGACATTGGATGAAAGGGTGCGATCGTCATAGCCAGGATTCCGTTTCTATATAGGAAGGATTTGAACTCAACCGATGTAAAAGCTGTTGAGTTATCTAACACTATTGTCATTGGTAGCCCATGTGTAACGAAGAGATGCCTTAATTCTTTAATTGCCGACGCTGATGACGTTGTATTACTACCGCCACCTCTAACCACTTTGAAAATGCATCGACGACAATAAAAAAGATTCGACCCTTGAATGGTTCTGCGAAATCGATGTGCAGCAGTTTCCACAGTTGTTCTTCTGGTGTCCACGTGGATACTGATCTAGGTGAGCTGTGCTGAGTAAGATGGCAATCTCGGCACAACTTAACCACACGTTTGATATATGCGTCTAATCCAGACCACCACAAATAACTCCTCGCCAAGGCTTTCATGCAAACGATACCTGAATGAGCTACGTGCAGAGTGTCTAACAACACTTTCCTGCAGTACTACTAATAAAACAGTCTTCAGCACTTATTTAAGCGAAAAAATTTATAGTTTAATAACTATTAAAGCTCTTTCGGCTTAATAAAGCCATCATCACTATTAATACTTTTAAATAAGACGAATTGGAACAAATTAAATTGTTCGAATACAAGAACGGAGTATTATTACTAATGATGGCTTTATTAAGCCGAAAGATCTTTAATAGTTATTAAACTATAAATTTTTTTGCTTAAAGAAGTGCTGAAGACTGTTTTATTAGTAGTTCTACTAAGAAGCGAAAGTATATTAAATCTACTTTCCTGCAGGCTGACGGAATGACTACTCTATCGACCCATAACAGACATCCTCAATATATCGATAGTTCAGTCTGCCTTCGCACAAAAGGACTGAAGTCCTCCTTCTGTTTCTGTGATGGCCATCCTTTAAGTACCCAGTTCAAGACCCACGACAATAATGGGTCTCCGGTCTATAGCTGAGCTATCATTCTGGCCAATATTAGCAGTTTATCCATAATATCTAATAAGAATATATCCTGTGTTTCGGTCTTCTCCTCACTCTCTCGCGATGGCACAGGAAGGCTGCTAAGTGCGTCCGCATTACGGATCGAGTTTCCTGGCTTATATGTTAAGTGATAGTCAAATGCTGATATAAAGTGGTTCCATCGCAACATTCTTGGTGATATGATAGACGGTGTAGCCCGGTCAGAGGCCAGTAACCCTAACAGAGGCTTATGATCAGTTTGAACTTCGACAGTGCGACCATAAATGAAATCGTGGAACTTCTTGAATCCTGCGACAAAGGCCAGAGCTTCCCTATCGATTTGAGCATAATTCCGTTCGGCGGCGGACAAGGTACGAGAGTAATATGCGATTGGCTATTCGCCTCCGGCGGGTAAACGGTGACTTAAAACAACGCCTATTCCATATGATGAAGCGTCGCACTGTTAACACGAGCGGTTTATTAGGATCGTAATGAGCTAACACTGAATCGGATGTGAGCAGTTTCTTGACTTGTTTAAAAGCTTGTTCGTGTATTGGTAACCACTTCCATTTGGCCGATTTATCTACAAGCTGGTGTAATGGTTCGGCAATGGTGGCCTTAATTTTGATGAAACAATGATAAAAGTTTAGGAGACCCAAAAATGCTTGTAATTCATGTTTATTCCGTGGAGTTTGGTATGCCAGATTGTTTTGAGAGTCAAACTTGAGGGGTGAATGCTTCCCGCATCCACGCGGAAACCTAAGAACATTATGCTCAGCACTCCCCATTGACATTTTTGTGCCTTGATATGTAATCCTACCCATTGCAAGTGAATGAGAATTTCCCTGAAATGTAGGGTTGCCAACCGTCCCGGATTGGCCGGGATTGTCCCGGAATTGGAATAGCTGTCCTGTATCCCAGATGAATGCTAAATTGTCCCGGAAATTTTGAGAAAAATATTCCATTTATTTTTAATAAAATTAACATCGTGTAAATCCGCTGAATGTCGTTTTAACGTACGTTCCCCCCGCCTTCCCCACTACTATTTAGACCCATCTGATGCTGACGTCAGTCTCTTCAAAGCTTTTGGCGTGTTCGGATGTGTTTAGTTGTATTGAGCGTGACTTTGTTTTCCACAACTTTTTGTTATCCCCTCATTCAGTAAAGATGGAAAGCAGTAATTAAATAGTGACAACAAATGAGAGCTGACCAGCAGCTATGCATGTACACTGCCGAAGAAAATAAAACGATGGTCTGTTTACAAGGACGAATGGATGCAGGATGAGAAATTCAAAGGCTGGCTTACTAAAGATGATCAATACAATTGTCGATGCAATTTGTGTCGATCTATATTTTCGGTGAAGTATGAAGGCTTAGGAGCTGTAAAGATACATATGAATAGCAAAAAGCACAAAGAGAAGGCAAAAACTACAAGTTAAACTCAATTAATTAATAGTTTCTTTTTAAAAAACACTTGACCGAAGAATATAAAGTGATAAAAGCGGAACTTCTCTCAGTTTTTCATAATGTCAAGCATGGTTTGAGTTATAACAGTTTTGATTGTTATTCAAAGTTAGTTCGGAAAATTTTTGACGACAGTTCTACGGCTCAAAAGTTTTCTTGTGGGCGCATGAAGGCCACTACCATTACATCAAATGTACTCGGTCCATTTACCCATCATGCGTAGTAAATGATTTGAAGAAGTCCATGTATTTTTCAGTTTCTTCTGATGCCTATAATATGAGAAACATTAAAGCTTTCCCATGCACAGTCCAATACTTCAACACAGAAAATGGAGTATGCCGGAAAATATTGGACTTTTACGAAGACTCTGATGAAAGTTCACAGGGTATTTTTAATTGTATAAAAAATATTATTGAGGGTAATAATTTTTTGCTACAAAAAATAAGTGCTTATAGTGCTGATAACGCATCAGTTAATTATGGAATACATAATTCCGTATTCACAAAGTTGCAGAAAGAAGTGAAACATGCGGTTAAAGCAAACTGCAAATGCCATATCATAAACAATTCACATAAAAAAGGCAACAACTTTTTACGATACGATGTTGAATGCCTTGTTCTTAAAATATTCACTGAGTTTGGTTCATCAGCAAAACGAAACGATCAATTATAAACAACTAACAAACAGGGGATAAACCATTTTACAAATTAATCAAACTAACAAGCCAAACTTCCCCTTGCGGATAAAGTTTTAAGTTATATTTTTAGAATAATTATTATTTTCGAATTAAAGCTATGGTGGCACCATCTATTGAGTAAATAATTAAATAAGTTTTATAATTTCGTACTAAGGTGGCGCCATCTAGTATTTAATGATTAAACTATAATTTACAAATTTATTTTCCCGAAATAAAATTTTCGCCACCGCACTGGAATCGAACCGGGATCTTTGGGTTAACGCCCCAACGCCTTAACCAGTTAGACCATGGTGACATATGGCAGAAATTCCATTTCGGGAAGCTTAAGCAATCATCGCTATGGAACCTTACCAGACTAGGCCGTAACTAGCACTCCCAGGCGGGCTATCTATGTAGCCACGGACCGTCATGGCAAATCTGGGCAGATAGACTTGGATCAAGTCAGATAATATTCAATTATAAACAACTAACAAACAGGGGATAAACGATTTTACAAATTAATCAAACTAACAAGCCAAACTTCCCCTGGTGGATAAAGTTTTAAGTTATATTTAGAAAAATAATAATGTTCGAATTAAAGCTATGGTGCCACCATCTATTGAGTTAATAATTAGTTTTTTTTATAATTTCGTACTAAGATGCCATCTAGTATTTAATGATTAAACTATAATTTACAAATTTATTTTCCCGAAATAAAATTAGTGATGCTAAAAAAGAAAAGTGATAATGACTTCATTCTTTCGTTCATTACTGACTCTAACGCGCAACTCCTGACTGTAGACCCCACCCCAAAGTTAAGTTCTTATGTTACCAAATTTATTAAAAAACCAAGCTTTCCGCCCTTTTTAGATAAGAGAAGAGTTCATAACCCCGCCTGTCCTCGAATTTTTGCTTTCATAAAAACCCATAAAGATCCCGTCTTGGCCAGACCAATTGTGGAGAAGTACCGCTCCCCCACCTTTTACATCGAGAAAAGCTTGGCTAAATGGTGTATAGCAAAACTTAAAAATTATAATTTTTCTATTAAGTCTTCCCAAGAATTTTTAGATCGTTTGATGAATGATTTTTAGATCAGCATTATAATTTTTAAGTTTTCTATTAAGTCTTCCCAAGAATTTTTAGATCGTTTGATGAATGATTTTTAGATCAGTAGCCACTAATGGCTCTAACACCATGACCATTTTGGACTTTGAAACTATGTACCCCTCCTTGGACATCAATGCTACCTGCTTGATTTTTTATAGATTCCTGTTAACCTTTACTCCGGAAATTGATCATAATCCAGAGACCCTTAGAGATTTAGCCTACCTCATGTGCCATGAGTCATATTTTGAACACAAAGGGCTGTTTTATTGACAAACTAAGAAAGTCCCAATTGGCAACCCGATCTCGGCAGGCGTCCTGGCCGAGATAGTCGTTAGAAAGGTTGAAAGACAGCTGGATTTTAATTTTAAAAAAGAAATTCTCCTTTACACCCGTTATGTCGACGATATTTTTGTAATCTGGAACAACCAAAGCCTTGCTCTAAAATTAGTTGAACATTTTTCCAAACCAGAATATGGCCTATGCTTGAAGATATCTGCTGAAAGTGATGAAACAGTAGACTTCTTAGATGTTAAAATTCATGCCTGCCCTACACAGCTGGATACTACTGTTTTTACCAAACCTAGAAACACACCGGTCTTGATTCCCAGGTGGTCATATGACTCCTGGTCCTACAAAAAATCCGCATTCTGCGCCTACTTCCATCGAGCTCTGATGCATTGTAGTAATAATATGTATTTGAATGAAGAGCTCCGTAAGATATATCAGTGCGGCTTTAAACATGGCTATCGCTTAAAATTCATGCGCAAGATTTTTCTAGAGCAGAAACGTAAGTTAATCAACAACTTCACGCTAGGCAGCCCGCACAAGCCCAACAACCGCACCACCTTATTGGTAACACTCCCAGAGTCTCCCTGCCATATCGTTTGCAAAACTATAAAACGTTAACCAAAACTTTAATGAAAGCCAACTTAAAACCCGTATATAAAAGACCACCTACGATATTCAGCCTCCTCAGAAATGACAAAGAAAAGAGGAGCCACAACCTGGAATCAGGTGTCTATAAAGTATCTATTGTTAACAACGAGGATTACTGTAAGGAAGTTTATATAGGCGCCACTAAGAGGAATTTCCAAGATAGACTCCTTGAATATGAAAACGACATAATTAAAGGAAACCTCTCGACGACGTTGGCACAGAGGGCATATGAGAAAGATATTAACATCAAATGGGACCAAGCCAAAATTATTAAGAAAATTCAAGATTCCAGAGAACTTTTTACTTCAGAAAAGGTGGAGATTCTTAAAACGAACAAAAGTGAAAACGTTATCAACCTTCAACAAGCAGATATTATGTCAGCGGCATGGAAGTACACCATCCAGAAATACGCAAGGAACACCCAATAAAACCGGTTTTTGTGCTAATACGAACATTATAATATCTTATAATAACATCTATTTTAGACTCTTAGATATTTGTGTTCGGTAGCAGCTCAAAAGAGCCCAGCTACTATATATTATTTTAATTTAGTATGTTAAAGTGGCTAATTTGTACTTTTAATTTTATTTTTAACCAAAAAATTTTATTTTTAGTTTGTTTTTTGGTTTAAATGTATTTTTAAATTATATCACTTCTTGTTCTAGAACGACATTGTTAGAAACTGTTCTATCGTTGTGATAATATGTAACTGATGATATATTGAGAAATATTGAAAACGTTTTAATAACTACAATTAAATGTTTCTTCTGCATACTGCTAGTAGTGCTTATTGAGTTAAAATGATTTAAAACAATTAAAAAACTTTTGTGAATTTGTGAATATTGAGCATAAAGAGATATTGCGTCATGTGACAACAAGATGGTTATCTCTTCTGCCTGCTATTGATCGGATTGCATATAATTGGCCAGCATTGAAAGGTTACTTTCAATCCAAAAAGAAAGAAGACTGTTCCAAAAAAATTTGGAAGTTTTTCGGTCATAAAACTATATCCGAGCCCGATGAGGCTCGTTAGCCCAACGTCTAGGCGAGGCAGATTTTTTCTTCGGATAAATTAGTTAAAAATTCTAGTTCAATTATTAAGGCCGAGGCAGATTTTTTTCTTCAGATAAATTAGTTAAAAATTCTGGTTCAATTATTAATTTTTCGGATAAATTAGTTAAAAATCCTAGTTCAATTATTAATTAATAGATATGCCACTCATTGATTTAATAAAATATTAATTATTCTAATTATGAGATGAGATAAATTAATTAAAAATTCTAGTTCAATTATTAATTATTAGATGGCGCCACTCATTGATTTTGTAGAAATTAATAATTATTCTAATTACGAAGAGGCGCTAATTAGTTCCAAATTATTTCAAATCATTAAAATTATTCCTGTTACGTTTCAAGGGCTAAAATTTGGCTTGATAATTTAGGTTTTTCTGTTATGGTTTCAAGGGCTAAAATTTGGCTTGATAATTTAGGTTTATTTGAATATTCCAAATTTCATTTATATCAGTTGAATGATGTGCTTGTAGAAGTATCTGCAGAGGAGGAGGAGGAGGAGGAGGAAGAGAAGAAGAAAAAGAAAAACAATTCTTTTTGATGATTTTTGAAATTTTTAAACTACTTTAGTTATATATTTAGTCAAAATGAAATTTTCTTGCTTTAAGCAATGCAAATCAATCTTAATCACATTTAATTCTTCATTCTCTGATAACTTTGATTCATTTTGCATGTACAAGATGATTATTTTGCAGCTAATTTTTGGACATCAAATTTATGCTTAATTTTATAACTTTATGTAAACACGTATCCATTCACTGAATTAATCAATTTGGAAATGACATAAATATTGCTATCTGTAACTTACTGATTTATTTTTGCAAAAATACTAAAGCATTTACCAAAGAATATTTTGATACATATTTGTTTTGAAAAGCACTAAATTCAGCATTAAAGTAAATAAAAACAAACTAAAATAACAGCATTATGTGTAACTTTTATAATAGATGACGTCATGTGACAAGTGAGTTCAACAGAAGACAGCAATTCTGTTCAGTGGTATACCAAGAACTGAGTGGGCCTTTATGCAAAGGTTGTTGATGGGCCTCCAAGTGTTTAGAATCTTTAATTATCTCCATGTATAGCATTACAATTTATTATTTTTTTTCATACTAAATCTAGTGCCTTTATAGTATTATAATGCAAAAATTCAGTTTATTTAGAGATTAAAAGAAATCATAGTATGTCTGAGACCCAATGGAACAAAAACAAGATAAGCTCTAATGGGTAACAAATGCATTATAAAGAGAATTGTAAGAAATATATATATGTCCTATAAGTAATGAAAGGGTTACCACTTTCTTATTCGAGATATAGAACAATTAAAGAATGGTCTCTTATTGATAATTTATAATTAGAAAATAATTATTGTTAAAATGTAAAGAGGATGACATGCATTGTTTTATCTGTAAATCAGACTTTGAAATTGTTGCACAACACTTATGTATATGAGCCAAACACAGGACTTATAAAAGTTGCTACTATAAAAAGTTGTTGTCCACTAGGTACAATGAGGATTGGTTTGTAAAATTACTGTATTGGTGACTTTCAATTCTCTTCTGTGATATTAACAATTGCTTGTTTTTTTATATATCAATGTGGAGATAGTAGAATAAGTTATTATTTAAGATTATTTATTGTTTTGAATTAATATATTTATTGTTGTTTTTGGATCTTTAGGTTGATAATTAAACAAGTTTTATTATTAACTTGTTTTGTACTTTGTTATTGTTTCAATAAATTCTTTTTTATTATTTAACTGTGCTTGTTCTTGAATTTATTCAGTTTATTAGTTATAAGTGCACTAAAATCTTTTTGTTATTTAGCTTTGACTTTTATCATTAAAAATACCTATCACTGCTATTCTTAGGTTTCTAGCTAATTACTGAAATAACTACAGCTCTTTTTAGCAGTCCATAAAACTTTATTAATCAAAAGTTAACTTTGGAGTAACGTTTTCAACTATTTAATAGTCATCTTCAACTCCTAAATGCCTTAAATCATATAGAACCAGTGGTGTTCTAAGAATATATAAAATCTTGCCATTGTGATTCTATTTTGGAACCAAAGCTATATTTCAAAAATGTTCTTTAAACTTTTTAGTAGTTAATATAGTTAAAATTCATTAAGTGGGATATAATTCTAAAATGAAATTATTAAAATTAATCAACATAACAATAACTAGAAATTATTAATATGAATGTAAATAAAATTAAATAGGCTAAATTATAAATAAAAATAAAATTTTAAAAGTCCTTTGCAAACAGGTTTTTGCATTTTAGGCTCCAAGTTATTCTAATGGGTGTTATTATTTTAGGGCATATTTCCATGCCTCTGAAATTGTTTCTTTTTCTTTTTCGTTGATAATGTTTTCTCGTTTTGCTCTCCTATAAATGTTTACTTTTTCTGCCGTATTTAGTTCGACCGGATTTGGAACTTTCTGTATGACCTTGGCATCGTTCCAACTAAATACAGCAGAAAAAGTAAACATTTATAGGAGAGCAAAACGAGAAAACATTATCAACGAAAAAGAATCACATAATTTGTATCTAAAAAGTAAAGGAAAAACATTATCCAGTTGAGTTTCACTATGCCACGTTTTATGTATTATTTCTATTATTTAGTAGTTATTAGCACATGCCAAATTTTAACAATGACTATTTCTAAATTACTAATGAATAATTATGTGCTTTTATTTTGCTAATATCAAATATTAATAGATACAGTACAGTATATACATAAATGATTAAATAAGCTTATCTTGCTTTGTTTGTGGGAAATCTAAAGAGAGACACTTCATTTGTTTTGGCTTCTTCTCTGCACAAAATGCACATTCTTTTTCTTTGTGAACGTCCATCTCTTCAATAAATAAAGATGAAAGTGAAAAATGTAATTCGAATTTATTTTTTGAAAAACGAAAAAGCGAATATAGAAACAACGATAGCACGTGGACGGGATGTCTGATCTATGGTTATCACGTTGGTATAATGATGTAATATTGAATTGCCAACATTACATAGTTTGATTTCATTCAGAAATATTACACATTGTACGCTAATTATTAATAAATAAAAACTTAATTATTTGGTAAATTTAGAAAAAATGTAACTCTGTTATATAGCGCTACGATCTATTTGTGACGTACATGTTTCCAGTCACGTGGGATAGTTTCCCATCTGTGTCTAATCTTTGAGTCAAGTTGTAGCCGTTGCTGTGGCAACGACGGTTCGTTTCTCTACACGTGATAATGATAGCGACTATCTAAGGCTGAATTTTTTAATGCCCCTTATTTTGCCTTAAAATTGAACATGCACGCAGGTATTAGATTTATATGTATAGATATTATATATAGATAGATTAGATATCTCTAATAGCCATCGCTGTGAATAACACGTGGTCATTAAGCCTAACCAAAATTTAACATAAGTATCACGTGGTCACTAAGCCTAATCAAAGTTTAACTTAAAGCATATTAGGTTAAATAAAATAATGTAAGCTATAATCAATAGAAAATTAGAGAAAAATTTAAAAAAAACCTTTAAAAACCTTTTAATATGAAATCTGAAGTTCAATAATTTACCGAAATAATACCTTAAAAACTTTTTAATATGAAATCTTAAGTTCAATAATTTTACCGAAATAAGAAAGATTTTAAAAACCTTTTTAATATGAAATCTTAAGTTCAATAATTTAACAAAATAATATACAGACATACTCATACCCTCCATTAAAAGCAGTCTCATTGAGTTATAATGGTCATGTGCAAGAATTACATGTCCATTATGATCCAATGAGACTGCTTAGTTACTAAGGACACTATCTAAGTATCTATTGATATCGGCCAGCTAGCATGTCACGTGATCATTGTAACCCTCATTGGGTTACAATGGGGGTTACAATGATCGGTACATCAACCAATTGAGGGTTACATTGTAACCCTCATTGGGTTGATCAAATAGCGTTGATCTTCCACCTTTGATTGTTATCAAGTAATTTACGGCAATTACAAGATATAAAATCAATTTTAAATAATCAATACCTGTCTGTAATTTTTTTGCGTAAATTCCCTAACAAACAAAAGTTGTTCCATAAAAATACATTCAGCCGTATCGGAACATCATTGAGACCGATTGAGGATTAAAATGATCGGTACATCAACCCATTGAGGGTTACATTGTAACCCTCATTGGGTTGATCAAATAGCGTTGATCTTCCACCTTTGATTGTTATCAAGTAATTTACGGCAATTACAATATATAAAATCAATTTTAAATAATTAATACCTGTCTGTAATTTTTTTCCGTAAATTCTCTAACAAACAAAAGTTGTTCCATAAAAATCCATTCAGCCGTTGCTGTGTTATAACCGTACGTACGCTCTCAGGCATTTCAGATTTATAATATATATAGATTATTAATCTGACAATTTCATTCGAGGAATGTATTCAATAGAACTTCAATAGACAAAGCTGAAGTTTCAAATCCAATTAATAGGAGAACCACATAGTACTTTCAAAAAAAAAAAGAAAGTCCTTCTTCTTCTCAGACACTTATACCCAATATAAATCAGTTGAAGTCGTATAACTTGTTTAATCTCATAAATATGAACGGAACATGGCCAATTAATAGGAGAACTACATAGTACTTTCCAAAAAAAAGAAAAATTGGCATAAAAAGTCCTTCTTCTTCTGAGACACTTATACCCTGTTTACAGTATGCAATATAAATCAGTTGAAGTCGTATAACTTGTTTAATCTCATAAATATGAACGGAACATGGATAGCCAAAGTCGTTTTAAAATGTCACATAGCACGCACATAACAAGTGCATACGGATTTAGGCTTAACAAGGAAGGTTTATAGGTTTCAAACTGAAACTCATTCCTGATTGGATGTTGGTTCGGGATGAACAGGAAGTACCGCCATTATTTTTTCTCTCGCTTTAGAAGTTAAATTGCTTGATGAGAACTTGTAAGTAGCATTTTGATAAAAAAATTAGTTTTGACTTTTGTTCATTACTTTAACAACCATGAAGTTCCAGCTGCATTTTTTGTTCTGTTAGTGTTAGATTTAGATTTTTTAGTTTATTTTCTGGAAGTTAGAAAAGTAGGCCATACAGAATTCTAGAATTGTACCTATATCAAGTATTGTTATTATTTATTGATAATTTTGAATAGTGCAGCTTTACAGTTATAAACATTCTATCATTTTAAGATCAAAACAGCATTCTTACTGTTTCAAGAATAAATAATTTTTCAAAAACATCAAAAATCAGCAAAAAGAGCAGGAAAATATAGAAATAAAAGCTTCAGATTTTTCTTTTCAACTTAAAATAATTTTATTGCTATTTTTTTTGTTTTGTTAGATTTTACATTGAGTTTAAGCATTAAACATGTTTTTAGAAGAATAATTTAATTAATACATATTATGATATAAACCTAGATTAATGAACTCTATTATTACATAAACAGCTCCTTAGTAATTTATATATTTATTTTCATTCATATATTTTAAATTTTATAATTATTCTTTAACAGTTTGATTTGAAACTTATAATTAAACATTCAGTATACAACTAATTATATCAATATGTATTTAAGATTATAACTAGAATATATGCATATTAATTAAACAAAAAAATTAATACAGGTGATCCTTTATTTACAATGGGGTTGTATTCAAAAATTTTGGTTTTAGCTTGAATTTGTTATAATTTGGAATACAATTTTCTATAGACACAATGTTATAAATGGAGGTTATGTTCCCAACTACCAGAACCCAGAATATTGAATATGCTTTTAAAAAGTAGTAATATACAGTAATGTTGAATAAATATTTTTTATTCTTTTAAATGAGGAAATTGTGTGTATTTTGTGCTCACTGGAACTTTATATGAGCAAAACTAACAAAAATACAATGTAAAAACAAAGATGGAATGTTTAAGTTAGTTCTCTATATCCAAGTTTTTAGCATTGACTGCATGATAAAGCAGTTGTTTACCATCTGAATTGCCAACTATGGACATCTATTTGTTTGTTTACTGTTATTTATTAGTATGTAACACTAATATATATATTATATATAAAATGACCCAGGTTCAATTCCAGTCTCAGATAATGTTTTGAGGAAGAGTCCAAGCCTAACCAGGTTTAAAAAGTTATAAAACAAACTGCTTAAACTCATTAAATAATAGACTTATACACTTTTTAGCAGTAGATATACTAAAATATTTATTTCATTTTGCGAAATACTTTCAGCTAACTGCCATCTTCAGCGCAACTTACAAAAGTAAACAAACACACTTCAAACCTTACTGACCATTACAGAAGCTTGACTCTAACAAATAAATAACACATTAAAATCACATAATAACGTACAACCTTTTCATCTTATAATATAAGTATATTAAATAATTATCCTAATGAATAAAATAAACTCACACACAATAATTTTTTTTTTTTTAACCTACGCGTATGGTTGACTTACAAAATTAAATTATAAATTGTTTATAGCATAATTCCACGCATTAGATATATCCTCAGACTGCTTATCATTGATTAATTTTAAACATTTATCTCTTTTTAGAATTTCTATTGTCTCTGCTAGAAATTTATTCTCATTTTTGTCAATCTTTCTAATTATTTTTGACTCCTCTCATATTGGATTCATAGAATTTTTCAGCTAGTGCAGTTTTTATATTACCGGTCTTAATATCATACTTATGTTCCTTAATTCTCTCATCCAAGCAGCTTTCGGTGACACCTATATAAAACTCTTTTTCTTCCTCATTGCCGTTGAGATTTGGTATACACTGGATTTGCTTCTCTCGGTTTTTGTCTTAATCAATCCTCAATAACTCAAAGACAGTTGGTTCTCTTCTGGTTACTAAGTTTTTCCTTGTCTTTTTTGCATATTTCTTAACAGTCCTATGCTTCATTAAATGGTAAGGGACTGAAACTATTTGTTCGTTTGATCTGATATCCTTCATACTCCGTTCTGCCTCTCTTCGTTCTTGACTGATTCACTCTTTCATTATTTTATCCTGTATTTTCTTCAAAAATCTGTGTGTGTAGCCATGCTTTAACGCTGTTTCATATATTTTGTTATATTCTTCTTTTCTAGCTTCTATTGTATTGCAATGTGTAATCATGTGTCTAAAGTAAGCATAAAACGCAGCTTTCTTATATGACACTGGATCATTAGATCAATTTGGGATTAATATTCTGTTGACTGGGTTTTTTATATACATCTGTGCTATAAAACATGGCATCTTTCTTAACGAGAACGTCTAAATAATGTATATGTTGGTTGTGCCTTTGATCTTCTTTTAATATTAGTCCATAGGCTTTATCCATGAAAAAATTCTCTTTTGTTCTATCCTCTTTTCCCCATATGACAAAAATATCGTCCACATACCTTTTATAGAATAATAAATCCGGGCTAAACTGCTCCATAACTGCTAGCTCTTTGTCTCTAATTACTAATTCAGCCAGTACCCCTGCCATCGAGCTGTCTATGGGAAAATATTTTATTAAATGATCAAGTAACGAACTACACACCACTAGTAAGTAATATTAAGAATGAAATGGTAGATTTAGCTAATAGGCTTAGAACGAAACACGTTAGAAAATTAAAGTGGATTTTTAGAAAACAACTAAAGCATAGAAGAAAGAGTACTTTTAACCTAAATGATGTAATGATTAATGTTGACAACATAGACATTCCTGTTTATGTTAAGAAGTTGTTATAAAAAGGATCCTCATGTGTTCTAGTTTTAAATAGCAATATTTTAGAAGATATCCCTAGGTTTGAGAATCTCATTGATGAGTAGACATTCCTGTTTATGTTAAGAAGTTGTTATAAAAAGGACCCTCATGTGCTCTAGTTTTAAATAGCAATATTTTAGAAGATATCCCTAGGTTTGAGAATCTCATTGATGGAATTAGAACAGATGATAAAAAAAGGGCTAGATGGAGCTTTTTACAAGAAAGTCAAAGGAATAAATATAAACAACAAATATTGGAGATGCAGATCGATTAAAAATCTGTAGTGCTAGACAGTGGATGCAGGAAGAAAATTTAGTGATCACAAGAGATGATAAGTCTAAGAAGTTAGCTGTTCTTAGAAGAGAGACATATAATAACTTCCTAAAAAGTTTATAGAAGACTCAAAGGCTGTTTTGTTAGATAAGGATCCCACAAGGAAGCTAATATAGAAGCTAGAAAGTATTATCAAGAAAGAAGAATGTCCATGTTTTCTCAAGAACTGTAAAGTGAAAGATCCTGGTTGTCCAAGATTGTTTGCCTATATAAAATCGCATAAAAACCAGTTGCAGCCAACCCCATCATTGAGAAAAGGCAATCTCCGCTGTATTATATAGAAAAGAGTTTAGCACAATGGTGTATAGATAAAATGAAACCTTACAATTATGCAGTTAACTCGTCACAGGATTTTCTAATAGAGTTAAGAGGACGAACACAGGAGAGAAATGAAGTCATGGTAACTCTGGACTTCCAATCTATGTATCCCTCAATAGAGATACCGCCTGCATGTTTGTTGTTATATCGTTTTTTACTTAAAAGTATACCAGAAGGGGATAAGATAGCTAACATCCTAAGAGATATTTCGCATCTGGTCTGCCACAACTCCTATTTTATGTTTGAAGGCAAGTTTTACCTGCAAACGAAAGGGGTACCCATAGGCAGCCCGATGGCAGGGGTAGTGGCTGAATTAGTAATTAGAGACAAAGAGCTAGCAATTATGGAGCAGTTTAGCCCAGATTTATTATTCTATAAAAGATATGTGGACGATATTTTTGTCATATGGGGAAAAGAAGACAGAACAAATGATTTAGAGGATTTTTTCACGGATAAAGCCTACGGACTAATATTAAAAGAAGATCAAAGGCACAACCGACAAATACATTATTTAGACGTTTTCGTTAAGAAAGATGCCATGTTTTATAGCACAGATGTATATAAAAAACCCAGTCAACAGAATATTAATCCCAAATTGATCTAATGATCCAGTTTCATATAAGAAAGCTGCGTTTTATGCTTACTTTAGACACATGATTACGTATTGCAATACAATAAAAGCTAGAAAAGAAGAATGTAACAAAATATACAAAACAGGGTTAAAGAATGGCTACACATGCAGATTTTTGAAGAAAATACAGGATAAAATAATGAAAGAGAGAATCAGTCAAGAACGAAGAGAGGCAGAACGGGGTACGAAGGATATCAGATCAAACAAACGAATAGTGTCAATAAGTTCTTGATAAATGATTAAGATTCCAGGTGCGGCACTAATGCCAAATTGTAACCATTTTACCAGGAAAGCGCCTCGGTGAGTGATGATAGTCTGCACTCGGGCCGTTTTATTATCTACTAGATATGCTTGTGCTAAGTCAAATTTGGCAAAGCAGGTCGCTCCACTAATTGAACCCAAAAGATGACTAATGATAGGGATTGGATGAACATTAGGACGAATTGCCTTATTAAGTGTTACCTTAAAGTCCCCGCAGATACATATCGAACCATCTTTTTTCAGAATCGGAACGATGGAAGTTGCCCATTCGAGATAAGCTGTGTGTTCTAGAATTCCCTGTTTAATCCATTTATCTAACTCTTCAACGATTTTTAAGCGAAGACCCAGTGGCACACAAACGTGGTTTACATTTAATTGGCTCCACTCTTCAGTCTAACTGCAATGATACTGTTGTATCGCGAACAAGCCCTAGTTCATTCTTGAATAGCTCGGGAAATTCCAAAACGATGGATGAATAGAATCCAAACGGATATTATTAATCCCCGTTATTTTGATATCCAATGCTTCAAACCAGTTACACCCCAATAAATTTGCTCTATTACCTTTGGCCACGACCAACAAAAGATATTTCCCTTATGGGACGGAACGTGACATCAACTCAACAACAACCTTCACCTCAACATGATTACTGGAATATCCTCGTAGAATCGCACTGAACGGGGAGAGTTTCAAAGATTTATTTCCAAATTTTCTTTTCACCATTTCTTCTGAAACTATGGTATATGGAGACCCAGAATCAACTTGCAGCGAGAATTTAATGCCATTGATCATGACAGTGGCTATGACTTCAGTAAACGGCAATATAGTGTCATGTATCTGGTTAACGCTTTCATCATACGTATCATCCATATTATCCAAGATAGAGAACATTTTATTAGGTGAATCCTTTGACGATCTTGTTTGGCAGACACGGCGTATATGCCCCTTTCTGCTGCATGCAAAACACTTAGCATTACAAAATGGACAATTGCGACGCCCATGATTACCATGACATCCATGGCATAACCTGTTATCTGGACTCGTTCTTCCACGACTTAAGTTTGAACTCGAATCTGAGCCGACATCCTCCCTCCTAGATCTTTCTTTAACAAGGTCAATTTCTGCTACTGAAATCTCGGAAGGACGCACTTCTTTCGAATACCGAATTGCCGCTTCGGCTGCTAAAGACTCCTCTTGAACCTCTTTGTAAGTTATATTCTTTGCGTAAAAAAATGCCGCTGAAGATTTTCATCTCGCAGCCCACACACGAAACGGTCGCACAACATCTCCTCCAAGTTAGCTCGGAACTCGCAATGCTTGGCCAATCTACGAAGTTCTGCCACGAACAACTATATGGATTCTCCTGACTGCTGATCACGTCGATAGAACTGATTTCTTCTCACGATTCTGGATGGCTGAGGCGCAAAATGATCTTTTAGCGCCGCTCTCAACAATTCGTATGATTTATCAGTGTGAATATCAGGTGAGACTAATGATTGTAACAGTTTATAAGTTTCCTTACCGCACACACTCAGCAGAATGGCTTTCTTCTTTTCCTCCTGATTAATGTCGTTGGCTGATAGGAATGCATCCAAGCATTCTGTATAAGCTGCCCATTCCTCCAGATGATGGATGTCGAATTCTTCAATTCGCCCAAGACTTGCCATTCCAATGTATTGCCTGCTCGACTTTCTCTGTCAAACTGTAGACAAAATTTATAATTATCCCATCCTTGTCACCAGTGTTAAATCTGTAAGCCACAGCCTGACAAAGGAACACTCGGTAACAGTTAATAACAGTTTATTTGTCTAATCACGTACAAATGCGAGCAACCACATCCCTGGACCCTCTTAGAAGGAATGCCGGGGTAGGGACTACCTGTGCTCACCCAATCGCTAACCAACTCCCTCCAGTGACTACATCGGGAGATGTAGCCCACTACATATACAACCAGAATTACATTTAGTTCGAGTCGCCACTCTCCCAGTAGCGCTTCGTTTTTATCCGATTTAATGGCAATTAATAACATCATTAAATTCATTAAACATTCAAAGCAAGAAAATAAACACACTGTCATTATTAATCTTAATTTTAGAGGTGCCTTCGACCATACTTGGCACCCGGCAATCCTCTATAATCTTAAACGGGCAAATTGTCCAAAAAATCTTTTTAACTTGACCAAGAGCTATCTGTCAGATAGAAAAGTTGGATTTTATACTGATAACACCATTGTTGAAATGAACACTAATCGTGGTTGCCCCCAAGGATCTTGCCTCGGACCACTAATGTGGAATATTATGCACAACGACCTTCTTGAACAAACTAAGAATCTCAGTGAGGATATTAACATCCAGTGTTTTGCAGATGACACAGTTGTACTAATTAGACATGGAAACAGAGATAGACTGGAGGAGTTGACAAACAGAGCTTTGAAAGACATCACTGATTGGACAGATAAAATGAAACTCGAAATTAATTATACTAAAACTAAGGGACTTCTGATCGGCAGGCAAGGTAACCTGAAAAGGAAAATCTCGATAAAAATTAACGGTCACCATATACAATGTGTTCCTAATTTGCAAATCTTGGGATTGTCTTTGGATGAGCGTTTAAATTGGAACTCTCACATTACTAAAATTTGTAATAAATCAAGGAGACTTATACACAGACTACGTAGCTTGGGTGGTAAAAAGTGGGGGTTTTCTCCACAGGCTATGAGAACAATTTACTTAGCGGTGATTGAGCCAGCTCTTACTTACGGCGCGGCAGTTTGGGGACACATAGCTGAAAAAGCATATGTTAAAAGGAGACTATCCTCTATACAAAGATCGGCACTCATCCCAATTTGTAGAGCATACAGAACTGCTCCATTCAGTGCATTAACAGTCTGTGCTAGAACTGTTCCAATTCATTTAAAAATTAAGCAAATCTATCTGGAGTACTTAATAAATATCAGTGAACAGGAGACTTCTTTTCCTGCTATTCCGGAGGAACTGCTTGACCTGGTGCAAGAGGTCAAAACCAATAAACTGGAACTTATTCCTACTCCGACTCGCAACCCCAGGACTCAAACTCAAACGAATTGGTTACATAAAAAAGACTCGGCGGAAACTAGTGGAATAAAGATATATACTGACGGCTCTAGTACGGAGGGAGGCACAGGAGCCGGATTGATAATAGTTAACTCTAGGAATAATATCCTGTTCCAAGGATCCTACAGGCTGAGTAATCACTGCACAATAATGCAGGCCGAACTCTACGCAGTCTACAGAGGACTATGTAAGATCAACGAAAACAAGAACCAGTCCACACAATTCCATGTTTTTACGGATAGCAGCTCTGTCCTCCACATGATAAATAACAGAAATCATCGATCATATCTTGTTAATGAGATCAAGGACATTTTGGAGAGCCTTCAAGAAACCAAGATTGTCACTGTGAATTGGGTTAAAGGGCACAGTGATAACCAATGGAATGACCTTGCGGACAAATTGGCCAAAAGGGCCACCAAATGGACTCTTCCTATACAGTATCAAAGGCTATCTGTTAATTACACTAAAAACAAGATTAAGGATTTTATCAACAACCAATGGCAAAATGAATGGCAGAATGACATCACTGGACGTATTACTTTTGACTTTATTCCGTCCATTCACAATATACTTAAGAATAAATACTTTCAGCCTAACTTCTTCCTAACGCAATTGGTAACCGGACATGGCAGCCAACTGTCCTACCTTCACAGGTTTGGACTTAGAGCTTCCAACCTTTGTGACTGCTCTCTGCGAGTTCCTCAGGATACCAAACACATTCTTTTTGATTGTCCTAAACACTCACATGAAAGGACACTGCTAGAAAAGACTGCAATTTTGGAGGGCCTTAATTGGCCATGCAATCTTAATAAGCTGATTGATAATAAGGCTGTTTATATGGAACTTAATACCTTCCTTTCCTGCACTAAAGTGTTTCAGGTGAACTTTCAAGCTTCCTCCAATGATTAAAGACTTTTTGCTTTTTGGTTGGTGACCCTTTGAGGGCCTTTCTTCATACGATTTTTGATTGTCAATATTGTTACGTTCCCTCTTGGTGTGTGCCTCTCAATTTTGACTTTTGTGAGCCAGCGCTTCTTTTGTGATAGAGTCTTGTAGTGTTTGGGATGTACTTTGACTTACTTGTGCTAGGCACTGCTGTTGTCTCTTGTGTTCCCTTTGTGCCGGCGAGATCCTGCTGGAGTTTTCTCCACTCTTACACGTTTGATTGTGTCTGCATTTGCCGCCTGGATCTTACCTCCCTCAGGACGGTTTCTCTGCTGGAATCAGTAACTCGTGAATTGGAGTATTGGTGTCGGCTGCCCGGTTCTGGCTTTGGATTGATTTTTCACCGTACCAATTATTGGCAGGCACTTCGAGTTTCTGGACCTTCTGCTTGGACCGACGGATTCTACAGCTGGTCTCAATGGGAAGCCACTGAGACGTCGATTGGGACTGCTGCTCTTACTTTGGACAATTTCCTTACTCAAAATGA
Organism: Olivierus martensii; assembly: GCA_000484575.1. Classification (NCBI taxonomy): domain Eukaryota; kingdom Metazoa; phylum Arthropoda; class Arachnida; order Scorpiones; family Buthidae; genus Olivierus; species Olivierus martensii. The sequence continues at coordinate 37,191 of AYEL01069392.1, forward strand.
AGTATTCTGTTTCTGCGGCTGGCTTATTCGAAGTCCCACTGTTGTGGAAACAACTGTTTCGTCACCGGACCTGCTCTTCTAGTCGACGGACTTTTCTAGTGTTTGTTATTCATCTTTTCAACTCTGTAAATATTGTAAATATTGTAATTACTGTTTTCATTTTGTTTTCTTCCCACTGACCAGGGTCAGTTTTGTTTGCTCTTTTCTGTTTTTATTTTTCTTATTTATGTGCCAGTGCATTCAGGTTTTTGGTGTTGGTTGCTATCTTCACTCTCCTCTAGTGTTCAGTCACACTCCTTCTGACTGGTTCTTTCCCCCTAAACTATCCTTCTATCTCATCCTCCTATCTTCATTTTCCTATCTTCCTCGGGTTATACCTCCGAGTACGCCCGACTATCCCCCGCAAAAATAATAGTGCCTGCTCACCATTCACCAGTAACTATCCATCTCTACTTGAAGCACATGTGGATATTTATTTCTCTTCTTAATTACCCCTACAGTGAATGCTAAAAGAAACAAAGATGATATCAAGGCTACAGCTATCAAGAAGAAACGTAGAGTGATCAACTTAAAGATTATCACGCTCAACACATTTCTTTTTTTACCTTATACAGACTGACCTTATACATAAAATTTAACTAATATATTTGAAAAATCCTTGGCAATGATCACCCATTTTATATGCATTATTTATCCCGATTATCGCAGATTCGATTATTGCGGTATTTTTTGTGGCAACATTAACTGCGATAATCGAGGTATTCCTGTATATAATTAAATTCATTTTGCTTATTAAGAGTTGTTGAAAAATGTGTAAACAATCATTTAAAATATGCTGAAATGACACCTTCTTATAACTAATCAGGATATTTCACCAGACAGGAATTATTGTAACGACATAAAATGCTTTCTATACAGGCTTGTTACATAAACATTACCACTTATTTGAATTTACATAACAAGATAATTTAATTGTAGCAAGGATTGTAAGAGACTTATGGATAGACAGAGGTTATTGACAAAACTATGCAGGGAATTTGGAAAAAGTTTGTCCTTCCTTCTTCATAAATATTTAGGACTTAGATGCCAATTTAAAGGGATCCTGTTACTTAGGCAACAAACCTAGATATTATTGCATCAAATCTTCAGAATCAGTTTCAACCAGATGTTGAAACCAATTCTGAAGATATTTGCAAAGTGCTGAACTCACATGAGGAGGAGTCAAACTCTAGAATCTTATTGAAATTTGAAAGAAACGCATGCTTGAAAAATTTTATCTTTATTTGAACCTACAGATAAACATTATGATTTCAAAACTGATTGATAAGCTTGTAATCATTGAAGCTTATTAAGATCCTTCAGGATATTGATTCTAATAAACAATGAGCAACAACAACATAGCAAGGAATAAAGAGAATGCTTGCTTGCTTTTATGAGATTCTGAGAGAGAAGAGGTATTTATTTCATAAATTTTCAAAGCATGATTTCCTTAAGCTATGGTCAAAAACTTGTGCAAAGTAATTTTTATTATTAGATATTAATAATTATCCAGATCCCCTGTTTACTGCTCAAGAGGAAATGCCTTTTCATCTTTAAATTGTCATTTATTTGTCAGATTTCATATTTCTGTATATATCTTATAAATACAGAATAAGTATATCTTAAATAAAAGCAAATAAGTAAGATAAATCGTTTATTCAAAAATGTTTTTGTCTATCCACATAGCCTGCCTCAGTTGTAATACAGACCAGAGAAGCTTCTCTGGTCTGTATTACAACTGAGGATCTCAATTGATAATTCTCAGTCTCATATAGGAGATATGACTGTCTATAGGAGGTGTGTCATATCAGTCCTCAATTGACAATGGTATTTCAGAACAACCTATGATATAACTTTAGGGATGGCTGTATATAAATTGTACATTTTTCAATTGATTAATAGAATCTGTTTAGGTATGGCTATAGCCATCATGATACCGGCCAACTACTGTTGAACTAGGAGTGAATGAAATATGATTCATGTGGATGTGACTATATGTGTATATATAGCCAAAATATGCAGTCTTGATATAGTTGATAGTATTATTCTTTGGGTGGGAGCAGAATTCATTCATCATCTCACTCACATATCATAAGAGGAAACTAAAGAATCCCTCTCACTTCTAGTACTGACCTGACACATTTCTTCTGGCAGGTTTCTCTCTCTCTTTCTTCTCTTTACTTTCCTATACTCTTTTCACATCATCATTCATTCTTCAAATGATTAAACCAAATACACCTTCTATCTTTAAATACTAAACCAACTTCAAGGGAACTTTAATCCAAATAATCCTGATTAATCTGCCTTAATTAATCCCTTGATTCTATAACAGTTTTTAATGATTTTAAAATTAGTTTAAATTAATTCAAAATCATTAAAAACCGTTATATAGTAAAATCAAGGGATTAATTAAGGCAGATTAATCAGGACACCTTCTATCTCTCATTAACAGTTGATAGCATTATTTATGTTTTATTTTCAACTTTATTTGGCATTTTATCAACAATATATATATATATATACAGGCGGCCCTATGGTTGGAAAAGGGGGAGTTTCTGTGATTCGACCTCTCTTAGGAGGATTTCAGCTAGCGGTCCAGCGATAGGGCTGCCGATAGGGACCCCTTGCTCCTGTCTGTAAATTTTATTTCTAAACATAAAGTAGAAATTGTAGCAGACCAAGTGTGCTACTTCTCTTAAAAGAAGGCTAATGTCATGTTGTGCTGGAGTATGCTCTAACAGGAACCTATAAAATAGAAGGCAAGTCTGTGCTAGTTTCAATGATGGATAGAGGGCTTGAAAATCATAAGTGGTGTAAAGGTCTTGCAAGGTTGTCTGGAGATTCCATAGTCTGCTTAATACCGATGTGGCAATCATTATCGAGTTGGTCATCTCACCTAATATTTGGTTACACCACTTTGCTAACTTTTTTTCAAACTGATATGTTGGCACAAATTTCTTTTCGACAATAGGCCTATGTTCTATGACTTAAACATACGCATACAGGAGCCAACCTTAAGAACTACAGTTTATAGGAAACCCACGTACCAAGCCATCATAATACCTAACTGGTCCAACGACCCTATTGGTTACAAGAAAGCCGCTTTTCGTAGTTACTACACAAGGGCCTTAACATACTGCTCTCACAAATGCGACCTACAACAAGAACTGAGGTACATTGAAGAAACAGGTATACAACATGGCTATACCAAGTCATTCATGAGGCAGATTTTAAGTAAAATTAGAACCAGAATTAAGACGCCTCCTCAGAGTCTAACGAATCTTACTGCCCATCAAAACCCAACAGACTTTATGCCAGTACCCTATAATATCAAGAATTTGCCGGTTGTCAAGAATGTAGCCAGAAAATCTGATATCACTTTAACCGCTAGAAGAGCTCCAACATTATTTAACCTTATAAGGAATGAGAAAGATCCTCTTCCACCGCAAGCAAAAAAAGGAGTGTATAAAATTCCGATCAAGGATGAGCGCACCCAACAACAACTTGCTTACGTGGGTGTCACTAATAGGAACCTAAGCAAAAGAATCCTTGAACATAAATCTGACATTAAGCAAGCTAAGCTATCAACATCCCTGGCAACTGAAGCTTATAACAGAGACCTAAATATTCTTTGGGACCAAGCAAAAATCGTAAGACCAGCACAATACCTATAGTTACGGAATCCTTGGAAATTTTAAAGAGAAGTAAATGTGAGAATCTCATAAATGATAAAGTCGCTTGGGACCCATCCCGCCCTTGGAGATATGCGATTGATAATGAAGATAATTAGGACTTTTCCTTATTTATAATTTTTATTGTTATTTAAAAAAATTTTTGTATATTTTGATAATTTAGTCGTATGTATTTATTCTCGTAATTGTACTAGTTAAACTTATATTATATGCTGTTATTTATTTGTATAAGAAATGCAGTTGCCATAGCAACGTCATTTAAAGTTCCTTCTGTTGTTTGAATCTTTTTCGAACTTTTAACTTATTTTGTACCTGATGATGGCGCAATGCCGAAAACGTTAGTAATATTATAATCTATTAAAGTTTGTATATTTATCTCAGCTGCATTATGTGCTTTTCATTTTCTATTTGATAATTATCCAAGTATAAGCAGTTTCTAAAACCTATTCACTTATAAATCCATAGTTTACTTATTACTTTGTGGGGTCGGAAAACTCCCCCCTTTATTGTCGGGATTCAAATCGAAGTATTAAATGTAATGACGCAATTGAGTGAAAGTGTGTTACTGATGACTTATAAATCCATAGTTTACTTATTACTGTTGTGGGGTCGGAAAACTCCCCCCTTTATTGTCGGGATTCGAATCGAAGTATTAAATGTAATGACACAATTGAGTGAAATCTGATAGATTGAGAAACAGGACGTGTTAGTCTATCTTACCGTCCATTTTATGATTGTTTATACGAATATCTACAAAGAATGTTACTTGATCTCAGATCGATTGTGTAAGATACAATAACAGCCAGCCCGGAGAGAAAGGTGAAGGAGAGGGCAGAGGGATGTGTTGGACAAAGGTCCGAGCTCTTACCGAGACATCGAGCTCTTACCGAGACACCGGGCTCTTACCGAGACACCAGGCTCTTGCCGAGACACCGAACTCTTACCGAGACACCTTGCTTTTGCTCCAATCGAAGGACGCCTTTGGTTCCAATCGTACGACAGTTTTTGGTTCACGCCAGAGTACGAGTGGTGAAGGAACTTTTAGTTCTATTTTGTTCTTCGATTCCGGCTCTCTCTCTCTCTCTCACCGAGACTTTGTAAAAAGTCACCGTTGCCTCCCCCGAACGAGTCACCGTTTAGTGTCACTCGTCAATCGTTCGTCAACGCCTGCCGTGAATTGAAGACGAAACATAAGAGAATTTCAGTGGTACCCAGGAATTAATTTGAATCTGATTATCTTTGGTTACAGACTAGAGACTCAATATTATAGACTAAAGACTGTTATTGTAGCATCGATTCTTACGACAGGGAAACATCAAATTACAAGTATCTCTCTCTTCAGATTTGTGTCGGGAAATGAGATTGTAAGTTTAATTCTCTCTCATGTTTAATTATTTGTTAAAATAAAGAAGCTATTGAATTTTTTCAATGTTATTCTCCAACTTATTTAATCGATTCGTCAGCCTCATTCGTCGTCCTTGCCCGCGCATTTAACGTGGACCAGGATTTTAGGCCATTTGCCTGTCAATTCTGCTTTTCCGTTCTTCCGGAATTCCACAATTGGCGTCAGAAGTGGGATAGATCGGAATTCCACATTAGTGTGATCCGGAAAAACGGAAAAGGGTAGTGGAATAACCCGAAAGAAAGTCCGGGAGAAAAGAAAAATTTTCCGTGATGACCAATGAGGCCGACTCGCAGAGGACGGAGATCACTTCTTCGAAGTTAGCTAATTTTGGTATTTATAGACGTTGGTTTATATTTTATATTTTTTCTTTGAGAATTGTGTGCTGATATAGTGGACTACATCTCGTAACCGTGATAATTCGAATTTGAGAGCAATAATTCCAATTTTGGTATCAAATTATAAACCGCGATAAATCGAAAATCGCAATAATCGAAACAGCGTAATCGAGGTATTCCTGTAATTGGACGGCGCGTACACGCGTTTACGCACGGCACGCCGCTAAGGAAAGCACCGCGTTAATATAAATTTCTAAACTTTTATGTATATATTATTATATATAAGAATATTGAATATTCATATAATTTTGTAACTATTTTCAATATAATAGGGTCCTGATAGAAAATAATATAGGTAGTCTTCAACTTATGACTACATTGAATTATGACTAATTCATAATTACAATGGTAATGTCATCAATAAATTTCAGTTTTTGGCCAATGAAATTGATCTTGGTTTGATTCCTAGACTCAATGGTCTAATATATAAAAAGCATCCTTTTTTGTATCTGATTCTTATTGTTTTGTGTTCTTTATGTTTATTAAGATATTATATAATGTCCTAATAAACATTAGTAGTGAGAAATCCATAAATTTTGGGCATTTTCGATTTTCAACTATTTTCGACTTATGACATCAGAGTTAAAAATTTTTGAAACTGAATTCTGTTGCAATTCAACTATTTGCAATATATTTTGTAAATTTTAATAAAACAATGTATTATTTCAATTAAAAATCTATTCCAATGCCTTAAATAATGGTCATTCTATATTGTTGTTCAAGGAAGTTTTATACATACTGGAAGGATCGCTAAATGCTAGGAAAGCAAGGATTTCAATTGGTAGGCTATGCGATGTTTAGGATGCCTATTTTCTTAAATGTGCATTCAATTCTATAGTTAATTGACTTTGTTTTGATAGCCAGACATATCCCATCAAAACAAAGTCAATTAAGTATAGAATTGAATGCACATTTGCGAAAATAGGCAACCTAAATATTGCAGAGCCTATCAATTGCCATCCTTGCTTTTGGAAGGATCACTCAATGCTAGAAGCATTGAGCAATCCTTCCAGTATGTATAAAACTTCCTTGTGTTTGTTCTATGTTCATCTCTAAAAAAATTATTTATAATTAAATAATTTTTTTAGATTTTTAGATAAATTATCAATAAAATTTTATTTTAATAGATAAATCCATCATTATATTAAATAAAAGCAATTTAAATTTATAGAACAAAATGGAAAGAGAAATTCTGCAGATGTAGAATGGAATTTAAAATTATTGGCTCCCTATATATTAAGAATCAAGTTTCACTTGCAAAAAAGAAACTTGACACACAGGGATTCTTGTTGTGAGGAGGTTAACTCTGACCTGTCCTATTTTATTTTATTATGCACTTTCATTATTCATCGTTTATTTTCATTATTGTCTAACGTATTATATTTTAGTTTAAGAGTTGGCTTACTTCCACACTCTCCATCGTAATAATTACCAATCACGTGTTACGGAATTGGAAACCGTCCTCCGGAAGAGCTGTCCCAGCTAATAACGTCATCTTATCTAAATAATTATACCACTGATCCGATATGTGAATATAAGAATGATCCGTATCGATGTTTTGTTCAATATATAAATAAATTGTAAAGAGGATGATAAGAATGAATTACTCTGTAAGCTAATAAATTTAAACTTGTTACGTGTATTTATATAAATGAAGCAACACGGGACTGTAAGTCACTCAAGATAAAAGCTTACGCAAACAAAGACACAACAAGGTGTTGTATCAATGTAAGGTTGGCTAAGTGAAATTGAAATTCTTGTAAAGGTCTACAATTGTTTGAAGTTTGTATCGGAGGTGGAGGTAGCAGAATTTAAGTAGTATTTAAGGTTTGTTTATTGTGAATAACTTGATTTTTGGATATTTGAATTGGATTAAACATGTTTTGTTGTTTATTTGATTGTTGCTTTATTATCATTTCAATAAAGCATTTATTAACACTTTTGTAAGTGTTTTGAGTCTAATAAATTTATATTTTTTTATTATCTAACTTGTTTGAAATTTATTCCAATTATTAGTATAAGTTTCTAACATCATTTGTTGTTTTCAATCAAACACTTAATCGGTACTTCTAGTTGTAAGTTCCGGTTTCCGGTTTTGTTTTTGCCGGTTAATGTTAGTTGTTGTTAGATTGTTTTGAAGTTAATTATTTTTAAGTTAGAGTTTAGAAGAAGACCTGAGCTCAGGCCGAACTCTGGATTGCAGAGTCGTTAGAACCGTTAGGTTTAGTTAGTAATTAATATTGTTGATATTTGTTAAAATTCGCGACTTTGCATTGATACATGGATTATTTGATATTAAATAATTCAAAATACTTTCATTTTGAAGGCAGAGTACTTTTTTATATAGTTATTGTAATTTTTAAATGCTTTAGTAGATTTTAGGAATCCCAAATTTGGAAAGACCTCTTATCCAGCAAATTTTAAATTCTAAGAATTTTCGATAAATGGTTCCATACTGTATTAAAAAGATTAACATAGTTTTTCTAAAGACATGCTATTTCTTTTTTGCATAACAGATTTGTTAAAAAGAATAATTATAGCTATAATGAAATGATAGAATGAATAAACTATCAAAGAACAAAATGTATTTAATATTGCATCTAATAAGAATGTTTAAAATAGCTAATATATTTATAGATTTTAATTGATTTTTGCAAGGAATTAAGAATATAAATGTATGTAAAGAATGTATTCATAATAAATACAGGATATCTATTTGATTGTATATAAATATTATACTTACAATTTTTATCATCAAATGACATCATTTTTCTATAGGCTAAAACTGTTCCAAGAGGAGAGCCAAACATAAAAAAGTCATTCACATCAAACTCAAATTTTTGACAATCATTTGATCCAGAACTACATTGACGAGGAAGTTTAGAAGAAAGCTGGAGAGAATGTCTAAATTATAAATTGAAATGCTTATAATTAACATTTAGGTTCCAAAAATAAATTAATATTCAGTTATAACAGACCATCGTACATGCAAAATTTCTCCATTTGCACCATCACCTATGTGGCGCTGCAAGTGGAGAAATTTGGTATTGCTTAGGCTTAACATTCAGCTGTTGCATAGCATTTCACTGTCAGTTTGCATTTGTTTTTTTTATTCCCTATCTAGTTGAATTGGTTAATTTTGGATTTTAGCAAGTTGATCATTCCTGAGCTTAAGAAACAACTGAAAAATATTGGAGAAAAAATATCTGAAATAAAAGCCAAGTTAATTGAAAGGTAAGTGATATGCCACATTGTAAATGTGTCACAGATTGTATATATTAAAAGTCTTTCATAGTAAAAAATTCCTTTTTGAGATCTTATAGCAGGATCATAATCTTGTATATAACCTTATATTGGACCTTATTACTTTTATTTACATAATTATTTTTATGTTTTGTTTGTGGAAATATTTCTCAATTGGGCCATGATTTTATTCATATACAGTATTTATAAAAGAAAATCGTAAATATGTCAGAACTTTTCATGATTTTAGGAAAATTGATATTTAATACATGCTGCTGTTATTTATCAAGAATGCTTATGATGCATCAGACACTTGTCATACTAATCTTTTAAATCTGTTTATAGTACTGTTAATTTTTCTATATTAGTGTAATGCTCTAATAGTACATTTTAAGTATGTTCATAATTGTTGCTTTATTTTTTACATTTAAATTGTATTAAATTTCAAACTTTCTGCATAGTAAAAACATGATCTCGTCCGCAGTCTAGTTGTGTCAAAACATTTAGAGAGTACTTCATCTCTTTTGTTTCCATCACCTGACCAATTTTCATCAATAAATGTAATATCAAGAAAACATTTGAATACTTTCAACCTTTCAACAATCCATAACTAGTTCAAAGAAAGATCAGCATCAAGTAAAGAGAGAGCATCAATTACAGAAGACCTATGTTTTATTACAGATGTGTTTAATAATTTATATTTCATATATCAACATATATAATTTCAAAAAGTAATAATGGTAATTAATCTATTGTTTTCAATGACGTGTGAACGGTGTTGCGAGAATGCAAGCTGCAAATGCATTAAAACAGGAAAGACAGTATCAAAGCATCGCAAGAATGCAATTCTTGCGATGCTTTGATACTGTCTTTCCTGTTTTAATAGCAATACTCTGGATTTTTTAGATTACTATCTTTAGGGAATGAATGAAACTGATGTCCTTTATCTTTTTTTTGTGTTGCTATTACATTGGAATGTAACAGTTATACAGCATAATTGCTTCTCTATAATGATAGCTGACTTGTAAGCCTAACTAATACCAAACACAGAAGTGCTGCTGCCTACAGTGTAGATGGTCTATATTTAACTATACTTAACTGAACTAAAGAAATGTTACTTTAACAACTACAACTATAATACAAAATATGAATTAAAAGTTCCAATAATGTACAACACAACAATTACTGTTATTATTCAATATCATTTTAAAAATAGTCCTTCATTATTAATACAATAAATCCAATAGTCCTTTCATGCTTCAAACCACTGCCGAAATTTCATTTGTGGGATGTTGTTCAAACTGAATTTCATTTACAATACTGAAACAGCAGTCTTTCAGCTTGAATTTTATGTGACAATATGGCAAAAATTCTGAAAATATTGATTTGGATAAATATAACAGATGAATGAATCATACCATATTGCTTTCTGCACAAAACTGTATATTATCATGGTGAAAATACCAATCATGAATGCTTCATTTTTTTTAAGTCAATCTCTTTTCTCAAATGCTGTCTCAATAAACACTTTAAAATAAACATAGTTAACAATAAACTGCATCTACTACATAAACACAATTAAACCTTCAATAAATAAGCATTTTTAGCAGTAAGAAACTTTTAATAAAATTGAACAAACATTTTTGGCTTGTAGCCCTCTCCAGGTTATACAAAGAATAGCTATTCTTTGTACAAGCTGAAAAAAATTTAATTTAAATTGTTAAATTATATTAAAAGTTTCTTACTGCTAAAAGTGATTAATTTATTGAAGATCTAATTGCATTTTAAATTATTTTGGTAAAATTACTGTTTAATCCTGCAGCACAAATTCTCTATTTAATATTCCAGTACCTCATATGAATATGTTACATTTTCATGCTTTCTAATCCATTTTAAAACTTTTTTCAATTTATAAACTCTAATCTGGTTCATCACTTTTTCTCTTAAACCTACTACAATATTTCAAATTTTTCCAAATATTTTTTAGAGATATGTGAATACACAAATTTCTAAATTGAATTAAGTAGATGTTTACCTTATAATATATTTGAATTTTTGAATCAAATTCCAGTTTTATTCAAGTTCATATAAGATAAACAACTCTAATAAGCATTATAGTAAATTAAATATTAATATATTATACAAAAACATTTTTGGTTAAATAACATAACCATCTTCAGTTTGTTTATAACTGCAAGAACACAAAATGGTTTAGAAATGATAATTTAAAAACCAATCTAAAAACATCTACATATTTTTATGTAATTTTAACATGTTCTATAGAATTTTAGATTAATTTTTAAATTATTGTTCTAAATCTTTTGTGTTCTTGTACTTATAAAAAAAAACAAAAAATTATTTAACAATTATTTAAAGTTATTTAACAAAAAATATTTTTGTTGAATAAATTAATGTTTAAATTACCATATTGCTTATTAGTATTGTTTACTTATGTGAATTTGAATTAAGGAGCAGTTTTTTTAATTTGTTTTGAGTTTTATCTTTAATATTTTTAATGATGGCAAAAGTGAATTTATCTAAATAGCTTCTTCATAATAAAAAAAGCAGCAATATTTGAATCTATATTTATATTTTTATATAAAATTTATATTTTTTTTAATAAATTTATACTTTTTCATGCTTTTCATGATTTTATCACTGACAGTATAGCATTTTAGTTGTAATTTAACAATTATGATTTTATAAGCAGAATAAAATAACCTGAAAAACTTATTATTATTCTCTAATCTTTTATTATATTTCTGCTTATCATAACTTCAATAAAGCACTAAGAGTATATATTGTTTAATTCAATGATAATGTTTTTAATTGAACTATCGATTATTTTCAGCTGATTTTATTTATTCATCTATAATATATAAAATTATATTAAATTTATGTCTAATATCTAAGACATTTGAAATATATTGTAATATTTACCTTTAAAATATACATATATAAAAACACTAAATTCTTAATTTATAAATTATTTAAATATATAACTTAATTCAACAAATATTAAACTTAATTCAAAAAATTCTATATTCATAAAATATCAATGAATCAATTCAAAAATTCATGACAAAATTAATAATTATTGAATACTGATTTCAAGCTATATAAAAATGATTATAAGTTCCAACACATCTTTTACAAAAAATTATCTTCCCTGCTTTTAATGATTTATAACTGTTTTTGGTCTTACAAAAAATGTTTTTTGCCCTGCTACAAGCAGCAGGATCAGTAGTGGATTTGTCTTGTTTAGAATGTGATTTTTGCTTTTCATTTATGCTATCACCATATGCTTTTCCTTTATGCTATTACCAAGTTCAGTATATTTAGTTCTTTTACACAATGAATTAGAATGTTTACCTTTTAACTATATTAGTTTGATATTATTGTGGGGCCAGAATCTATTAAATTATAAATTAAATTTAAATTTTTCCTGACACCAGGTGTGACAATTGATCGTGTTCACACCAAACGCGAGATTTTGGAAATTTCTGGCCGAAAAGAACTTAAATTTAGGCGTGTGGATAAGTGGAGCTCGGAGTACAAAGGATTAGAAGCTCATTGGAATGAAAATACACTTTTTGTTGTAAAAATTAACAATAATAAAAATTTTATTAAACTAAAATGATAATGATAATAATAATAATAATAATAATAATAATAATAATAATAATATT
>AYEL01069393.1:0-13152 GCA_000484575.1 Olivierus martensii
ATAATATTACATTTATTAAAAATGAACCTAGATATATATATATATATATAGATGTATCAAACAAAAAGAAAGCAAAGGTTTCTTTTTGTTTGATTTTTCTTGAGTTATCAAGAAAACCAACGAATTCCAAATTAAAAAAATAAATTAAAAAGGGGGGATTCTACGACTGACCCACAAACATACCTTGAGAGAGACTTTTCTGTTTTTCTTCTTCTTTTAAATTCCTTTCTTTAAAATTCGGTTTATCCATAAGCTGAAACAATAGATATTAGCAAGTGGAGAAAGCCAAGGCGAGAGAGAAAAAGTGAATAAAAACTGCTCATTCGGCTGTTTCTTCCTGGGGTCTTTTTCTTGGTCTACCCAATCACATCAGTGGAAAGAGAGGTTTGAATTCACTTGTGACCTTATTTGGCTCAAGTGGTACCTCCCCTCTTCCACTGGGATTGGCAGGTGGACCTTCCTGACAAGATATTTTACTGTGGTATTTTTTCAGATTGTTTGACTTAAGACTTTGAAGTTGTCTATAATTAGATCTTTATTTTTTCTCCCCAGGCATGTTTATGGGTGTGTTTGTCAAAGTTTAACATTCTTTATTCTCCCCTCTAACCTAAAGGTTGTTTAAAGTTAAATTTTTCCCAATTGAATTTGTTAGTTTTACACTTAAAATTTGATTAATAAATTTAACAATTCAAAATAATATATATAATATTAGTAAATTAGCATAAAAAAAATTAAAAGTGATTGACATTATAAAATAAATTTCCGTTACATATATATTCATCATTATATGATTTTTGATAATAAAATATTTAAAATAATCATTATAATAATAATAAAAAGTTACACAAATTAAGAAATATTAAACAATAATTGAAAAAGTTTAAAGTTGGCTCTGCATGACAAAGAAGGCAGTTCTAGGAAAGTCGAGCTGGTTATCCGGTAATTGGATCTTTGCCTGCAGTCAAAGTTCTAGCTGTATAAACATGTATACATTTATTGTTGTAGATGACTGTTTAACAGATTGATGTTTTAAAGTTATAAAAATAAATTGAACTGTAGAAAAATTTACTTGGTTCAGGCTTCACATTATTTAAGCCTTTGTTCTACATTTTTTTTTGTGAAACTAATATATTTTTCATTTCATATAAGAATTCCTCTGAATAACTTTGATCTAAAATAAAATGATGATCTTTGGACAATTTTTAAAATCAGATATAAGATGATCAAGGGAATATAGAAAGCTTCCTGTGGGACACTGTCCAGTTATATTGAAGATGGAGAGCTTATGCATTAGATATAGAAATCATTCTAAGCCTAGTTTCCTATCTATCTTCAAACATGCAGGAATATCTAAAAAACTGACAGTTTCCTCTGTCAATAAAGGCTTCTGAGCTGCTAAGCTATACTTATTTTATCAATGACCTAACCCATCCAGGAATCAGTTACCTTTTTCTTCTCAAGAAATAATATATTCTCAAAGGGAGATAATGTACCAAAGACCACCACTTAGAAATGGATTATACCAATGCCAATATTATTAATATTATATTAATATCCATCAGCTATCCAATGTTATAACTATAAAAAGTGGGGATATTTTTTGAAAGATTGCTTAATTCATAATTTAGTGATATTTCCTAAAGTCTAGCTCACTTAAATGCCAATTTGGTATTGAATTGTCTAAGTACAGAAGAAATATGATGAGTCTTTAACAATACAAGTATACTATCTGAAATGTTTGCAGTCTATGGTGATGGTCATAATGTTGTCTTTGTCAAGACTGGGTGGAAACAACATTTCATCAAGTTGTGCTTACAATTCTTTATAATTCATTTAATTTATCTTCAGTTGATGTTAGTGGGTTCAGATATTGAACCAAGCAATTCCAAAGAAGAATTATTTCTCATCCAAGATGAAGTTTCATGTGTGGCTATCTTCAGGCAACATTGCCAACGCATGAATCGACTGGCAACAGTGAAAGATTCGAATCTCTCCCTCTCTCTTGGGCACACACGGGTAAGGAGACAGCTTAGTAACGTCTTTTCCAACTAGTATCTCAGGGATGTAAGTAGAACTTTATTCTGGTATATTTGTTATATGTTGACCAACGATCGCGAAACTATTTGTATATACATTCTGTTATTCATTTTAATAAATATTTTGGCCGATAGAATTGGATTATTATTCACATGAACTCCAACACCACATTGGGGACCTGAATGTGATCTTCTGAAGCAATCAACAGCTAGGAATTGATCAACTGGACACATAATCAGGTACTCAATTTATTTTATGTACCTATTTTATTTAATCCCATCGACGCTGTAACTTGACCATTCATCGTAATATCCCCAATGATGGATGACGATAAATCGACTCCAGATGTAACATCTGCTCAACTGGCCAAGGTGGCAGTTAAGTTACTGCCATTTTGGAGAAAAAACGTTAAAGTGTGGTTTCTGCAAGTTGAATCACAATTCATTACTGCAAACATCTCCAGTAAGCTAACCAAATATCACCATGTTCTCACTTCAATAGACACTGAAATCACCGAATTAATTAGTGACCACATAAGTAAAACATCATCGCAAAAAACAGCATATACTGATTTAAAAAAACGAGGAATCTGAGAAATTTGAGGAATCTGAAGAACAGAAAACAAAGAAACTACTTTCCGAAGTAGAACTGGGTGATAAACGACCTACTGCCCTGTTAAGGGAAATGTGATCCCCTTGTGGGCACCCAACTACATGACGACTTCCTTTGCACGATGTTTTTACAGCATTTGCCCACCAACGCCAGATCTATCCTGGCTACTTGTGAAGACAACCTAGACAAAGTAGCCAATATAGCAGACAAGATTCTAGAAATCACTAACCAGAGCTACCAGTTCGCCTGTACAATGGCCAGTTCCCCATCAACCACATTTCAAGGTCAAGACAGGTTAAGTCGGATTGAAAAACAACTAGCCGAATTGACTATTACTATCAATTCACTCAAAACCCGCTCTTGGTCACAGTCAAACCCAAGATGCAACAGATCGCCGCACTTCCACAAATCTGACGTTTGCTGGTATCATTATAAATTTAAGGAAGAAGCAAAAAAATGCACTCCACCATGCAATTTCCGCAAACAAGAACAGAGACAGGAACAGCTCCCATTAAACTAAACCACCTGCACCCCGTGGTGGCAAGTGGTGCAGGCAATGTCAGTTCACGCCACCTCTTTGTGACGGACAAACTGACTGGCATTCGTTTCTTAATCGACTCTGGGGCGGACATATCCGTCATTCCACTGTCCCCAAAGGATAAATATCGAAAGTCTAATCATCAATTATTTGCAGCTAACGGTACAACAATACACACTTACGGTGAACGTTTAATGAACATTGATATTGGCCTGCAGTGAGCATTCTGTTGGCCTTTTGTCATAGCAGATGTACAATGTCCTATAATCGGTGCCAACTTTTTGGCAAATTTGGCCTACTCCTAGACGTAAAGAACAAATGCCTGTTTGACAAAGTAACCAACCTTTCTGTAGCAGGACTGCTTACAACGTCAAGCCAACATACAGTTCTCACTATTGCACCTCACCATAAGTACTCTGATATCTTGTCCATGTTTCCCAACCTCCTAAAAGAAAATCCACAATTTAAACACACAACTAATCTGAACTTCTACCACAGTATTGAAACAACGGGTCCTCCTGTCACGGCAAAACCAAGACGCCTAACTTCGGATAAATTAGCACAGGCGAAACTGGAATTCCAGCGTATGATCGAATTAGGAATCTGCAGACCGTCCAGCAGTTCATGATCAAGCCCCTTACATCTGGTTCCAAAAAAAGAGGGATCATGGAAACCATGTGGTGACTACTGTGCCCTCAATGCAGCAACCATTCCCGACCGCTACCTTATTCCTCATCTTCAAGACTTTAATAGCCAACTAGATGGAAAGACAGTGTTCACCAAGATTGACCTCGTCTGCTAAATAATGCTGTATTTGTTTCGTTTTTGATATCTCCTAGTATAGCAGAAGTTATGAACACTTTTTACTTCCTTTGGACTTTTTGAATTTGTTAACTCCCATTTGGACTACGTAACGCAGCTCAATCTTTCTAGAGGTACATCCACATCATCCTACGAGAATTAGATTTTGTGTATTCCTACATCAGGGATTCCCAACCTTTTTCTTGCATCGACCCCTTTTAAAATAATGGTTTTCTTCATCGACCCCTTTACATTTTTCTCTATAATATACAGCATATAACATAATCATTATACAAATAATTGCACATTTAAATTTTCGATATCTTGGAAGCAAACATTAAAATCTTTTAAATTTTAAAAGTGGCATTATTTATTTAAAATTTAAAAGTGGCAATTAATAAAAGTGGCATATATATAACAATATATCCTCTGAGGAAATGCAATCTTTTTCAATAACAGGCAATTGCAAATTAAAAATTAATATATTTTTAAAAAATATTATTGGTTTTTAAAATATATTAAATAATTTTAGTTGAAACCAGTCATTAAGGAGAAGCTAGTAGAAATGTGGCAGCATATATGGGATGGACAGATAAGGAACAAACTACACGAGATCAAGCCATTGATCAAGAAATGGGACTCATGCCATAGCAGGAACAGGAGACAGGAAGTCGTCCTTGCCAGACTCCGCATTGGGCATAGCCGACTCACGCATAGGCATCTTTTAATGGATGAAGCCCAGCCTACGTGTGACTGGTGCCACTGTGCTCTTACAGTCAAGCACATTTTAACTGAGTGTTCTTATTTTAGTTCTGAGCATTTACGGCATTTTAACCAGTCTTCTTTTACTCTTATGGCCCTTATTGGCAAAGATTTTAACTCTACCGGTCTTTTTGCCTTTTTATCGGATATTTGTGTTTTACGTCATATTTAATTTTATTTCACTTTGTTAGTAATTTGTTGGCCTTTTTATTTGTTGCGTTGCTTGTTTTATATCATTTTTAAGACTATATCTTTTACCTGGTGTCTGGCACAGTTTGGCCCAAGAGGCCCTTGTGCCATTAAACGTTAACAAACCAAATAATTTTAGTGTATTTTTCCGTTATATTTATTTCATATAATTTCTTCCTTACTACATGATACAGCTTTATATCAATAAACAATTATGAATTTCATTAATAAATTTTTTGTAATCAATGGGATCTTGATCATGATTATGCTGATCAATTGCCGGTGTATATTCAGCTATTGACCCCAAACAGACACCTTGATCATCATTGACCCCCTTTAAAATTTCATCGACCCCCAGGGGGTCGATACCGACCTCGTTGGGAATCCCTGTCCTACATAGATGATCTTCTTGTCACCTCATCATCCGAGGAAGAACACAGAAAACACCTTACACTTTTCTTTGACCTTCTCAACAAACATTCCATTAACATTAATTTGTCCAAATGTATTTTCGGTGCTGCAGAAGTCTCATTCCTGGGATAATGAGTCAATAAAGATGGCATCTATCCCTTGCCAGAAAGAGTTCAAGCTATTTAGTCTTTTTTACTTTTTATACCAATTAAGAGTTCAAGCTGTAATGCAGTTTCCACAGCCAGACACAGTAGAGAAACTGAGGCGGTTCCTTGATTTGATTAACTATTATAGAAGATCCTTACCCAATATTGTCACAACCCAACAAATCCTCTTTGATTTCTGCAAGAACACTAAAAAGAAGGATAGATGTAAAATTCAGTGGACTACACCTGCAGTGGAGGCATTTTGGCAACTGAAAGAAGACTTAGCCAATGCCACCCTGCTCGCTCATCCTTCTCCTGACCTGACGTTAATCCTCATGGTTGACGCATCTGACTTTGCTATCGGAGCTTCACTTCATCAGAAAAGGAAGAAGGTTCTCAAACCTCTCAGATTCTATTCCAAAAAACTGTCTTCGTCCCAAATCAACGACAGTACTTATGATAGAGAACTTTTAGCAGCCTATTCTGCAGTTAAATACTTCCATTTTATGCTAGAAGGTAGGGTGTTTGTGATTTATACTGACCACAAACTCCTCACCTTTGCCTTTAGACAACGCCTTAATAAAGCTACGCCTCGTCAACTTTGGCATCTCAATTATATCAGCCAATTTACAACCGACATCTGTTACCTCCATGGTAAAGATAACGTTTCAGCAGATACTTGTTCGAGGATTAACTCAATTTGCATTCCTTCTGCACTGGACTACGAAGAATTAGCCAAATCCCAGGCAACCGATGACGAGCTCTCACACCTTCAACACTCTTCATCATGTAGCCTAATGTTTCAGACCATCACCTTACCGACTAGTACGGAACTGATCTGCGACATGTCAACTGGCAAACTCCAACCATATATCACCACTAATTTTCGAAGAATCGCCTTTGATTCTGTTCATAATCTTTCTCATCCATGCATCAAAGGAACAGTAGACATGTTGAACCAATGTTATGTATGGCCATCTCTAAAGAGAGATGCAACCATATGGGCGAAAGCTTGCATTTCCTGCCAACGCACCAAAGTTTGGAAAAACACATCCAGCGCTATAGCTTCTTATAACACAGTGAAAGCCTGGTTCTCTCACATCAACATTGATATCGTTGGCCTTCTACCACCATCTCAGGGATATTCTTACCTTCTCACCATAAATTCTCCAAATGGACAGAAGCAGTCCCTATCAAAGACATAACCACCGAAACCGTAATCAATGCCATCCTTTTCCATTGGATTGCACGCTTCGGAATTCTGGAGATTATAACCACAGACAGAAGTCGACAATTCGATTGCCAGTTATTTGAAAGGCTTACTAAAACCTTGGGAATAATTCACATTAAAACCACAGCTTATCACCCAGCAGCCAATGGAAAAATAGAAAGATGTACCGGACTCTTAAATCAGCATTAAAAGTACATATGACTGAAGAATGGGTATTGAAACTTCCTATCATTCTGCTTGGATTACACTCATAACATTATACCAGATTATGCAACCACATCAGCTGCAATTACTTATGGTGAATCGATCAGATTGTCTGCAGACCTACTCAATAACACTGAATTCGGACCAAGCGACCTGCCTTCACTTCTAGTTAAGCTCAACGATCATGTAAGAAACATCCGACCAGTGCAAATTAAGCATCACTCTAGACAAAAACTTTTCGTGCATCCTGACTTAAAAACCTTGTCCCACGTCTTTATTCACCACGATGCTACTAGGAAACCCTTTCAACCAACTTACGACAGACCATTCCCTGTGATCAAGCGATCAGATAAAACCTTCGACGTTAGTATACGTAGGGGACACAAACTGTCAACATCGACAGACTGAAGCCTGCCTTCCTCATATATGACAGCAAACTACCCCAGACACAAACTCCACAGCCACATGTCCTACGAGGACAAATTCCTATTCAAGGAGCACCATTGCAGCAACCTCAGGTAGTTCCAACATCACAACCAGCTCCACTTCCTGCATCCACAACATCACCACCAGCTGCTCCTGCTATCGTGCTCAGGAAGTCTACCTCAACCTAGTCACGCTCCATCTTCAGTCACCAACACCACCCGCTCCGGCTGGCAATCACCTTTCTGCGGTGATATATGTACATTGTCACTGGGGAGGAAGTACTGTGGCTATCTTCTGGCAACATTGCCAATGCATGAATCGACTTGCAACAGTGCAAGATTCGAATCTCCCTCTCTCTCTCTTGTGCACACACGGGTAAGGAGACAGCTTAGTAATGTCTTTTCCAACTAGTATCTCAGGGATGTAAATAGAACTTTGTTCTGGTATATTTGTTATATGTTGACCAATGATCGCGAAACTATTTGTATATACATTCTGTTATTCATTTTAATAAATATTTTGGCCGATAGAATTGGATTATTATTCACGTGGACTCCAACACCACACATGTATTGGGTAGTATCTAAGATGGTTATTTATAAAGTTAAAGCTCTTTGAGTGAATTTCCCATTCTCTATATGGAGATCATGCATCTTAAGGTAGAAATGGCTTTTTGAAAGTTTTATCATTACTTCAGCTGCTGATAAACATTTTAACACTATGGTGATATGCTCAAAATGTTTTGAAAAGTTAGAGGAATAAATTATAATAGCATCTAAATATACCTTACAAAACGTTCCTTTAATTTCCTTTAAGATTTTATTCATTAGCCTTTGAAATGTTTTGGATGCATTCATTAAACAAAATGGCATTACTAGAAATTGGTAGAATCCTTGGTTTGTGTTGAATATGAATTTTTCTTTATCTGCTGCCTTAGTAGGAACTTGCCAATAACCCAATGATAAATCAAGCATAGAAATGAATTTGATATCCTTTAAAGATTTTATTAACACTGAAATAATTGTAAGTGGGAGTTTATCAGTTACTGTTTTTGATTTAGCTTTCTCTAATCCATAAATAATCTCCAGTCTTCCATTTTCATCTTGATCATCACTACAGGGATGCCAATAGCAACTTTGAGGCTTCCATGATGCCATCTTTTTACATTTCTTCAATTTGCCTATTCATTTCATCCAGTTTCATTAATGAGTAACTATATAACTTACTGGAAAGTGATCTAGCATCTTTTGTCTTGATGGCATATTCTATCATATTAGTTTATTAATAAAACAGAAATTGCAATAAAATTTATTTTAATTGAACTAAACTCTCTGTAATTATTGACCAAAATAACATTGACCAAAATCTCATTTTCAGTTCCATCTGCTGTGTGGGGTCACGGATTGCTCCCCCCGAACGAAGACGGAGCTAGAGAAATTCCAAAGAAGGTGGGAAATCGAGTGTGGGATATCTGTACATTATTAATCTCCACCTCGATTAATTTTTGAATCGCGATTAAAACTATAACAGAAACAAGAGATGAAAAAAAAGGAATTTAAACGATCTCTTGATAAAATAAATATTTCGAATTACGGCGATATAACGCGTCATATTTAAAACCGTCGGGTCAATTCTCAACCCTGGATATCAATAAATTGCATAGATTGTTTATCCCAGGTGGCCGACGAATAGTCGCGAATTCGACACCCATCTCGGCGATTGTTCGAGAAAGTATAAACATCATCTTTCCTCTCCCGGGAAAGGGTGAACAAAAGGTCACGGGATTTAAAAGCTAACTTTGCCCGGGGACCGACGCTTTTTGGTTCTGTGTCTCACCTTGCTCGTCTGTTACTTTCAGCTCTGTGTGCAAGTAAATTCTCCGCTTCGCCGATTTATTTCTTTCATAGTTTACTTCTTCAGGAGTGTAATTCTTCGTTGCCGAATAGGCTTTGGAGTAAGAAATTCGGTAACTGCATCTCCTGTACTGTGTGTGTGTTTTCCCAGAGACTAAAGACAGTTAATAGAGACTAAAGACTGTTGTGCAAACTTCAAGCTTGTTTCAGGATTCATCGAATTCGAAGACTTGTGTCCATCAAGGTATTGCTCTCTATTTGTCAGTATTCAAAAGTTGTAAATAGAAGTCTCTCTTATGTTTTTTTTAAGTAATAATAAAGAAGCTGTTGAATTTACATTCAATATTGTTCTCCATTTCTCGCTGAGACGCCTCTGACAGTCATCCTTACTCGCGTGCTTAACCTGAACCGCTCGTAGGTTGCAAGACCTGTTGTTTTCCGCATTTCCATTTCCTTCCGCCCGGAATTCCACAGCTGACTGCTTTTCCATCTTCAACTTTGAATGCTGGTTTTGATCTCTCAAAATCCAACATAACACAATGCTTTTGGATGAAATCCAGTCATAATACAGCAAGACATGGCCAAATCCAGCACACAATACAGTTTTGCTTTAGCATAATGTTATCTAACTTCATTTCTGCTATAAAATATCCTAAAAGTTTCATAATCTTCTCCATGCACTGCTAACTGTACATTAAAAACTGGGTGAAAGTGAATTTTTCTTTGCAATCTTATTCCAGATTGCTCCACTAATGATGGTATTATCAACTCCAGTATCCATATGAGCATTAACAATATTATTAATAATAAAAATAGAAATGAATGACAAATTTGTCTTGGTTGTGATGAAGAGTTCTGTGAAGGAGAGTTTTATGTTTTTTAGGATACAAGCTGGCTTGGTCTCCCTTCTAGTTTCCTTGACACTGAATTAGTTTAATCAGTTAAAGGTTTGATTATGGAATATTTTTGGCTGGTTTTGTCTCTTCAAAGGTCCTAGTCAATGAAGTTATCCATGGTAATCATCACATTTTCAATCTGAATAAATACACAGTGACACGATCATCATCAGAGATGCTGATAGTACAAGACATCAGCACCATTAGATAGTGACAAGGAAAACACTATTTCCAGTCTGCTAGAAGATCAAATGCACTGATCAGATGGCTTCAACCAACACAGAGTGGACTATCAATGATTCACCACAGTTCCTACCTGAAGGAAGGTAGTTTGTAATTTTTTTTTCAGTTATAGTTAATGTATATTCAAAAAGTTGAATCATTTAAAATTTTGGCAATAAAAAAATCAAAGTCTATCACTAACTCAAAAAACTGCTTGATATCCGGTCACATAAAGTTCAATATCATTCAAGCACAAACCAGCAGTCAAGAAAAAACAAGAACTTTTATTAACAAAAAGTAAAAACGTTTTCGGTATACCTCATACCATCATCAGTTACAAGCACATTAGAATAACATAATTTTAAAAAAGGTTCTAGAATAGAACTTCTTTACATATTTCAAAAATTAACAAAGCCGAAGAACAGTTCGGGAGAAAACATAAAATATAATGACTATTTAAAAAATATTACGTAACAACTTATAATAAATAAAACTAAGATATTAAGCAAAACAAAAAAACAAAATATTTCTAGTATACAGTAGCCGGACTGCTACATACTAAACGCAGGTTCAGTGGACCATTATTAGTAAACAGAGGGATGTAAAATACTCTCATAAATCGGATGCTTAAAATCATCTATTATATTTATGGATTGCATACCTCCAAGCTTTGGATAATCCTTCTGCCTGCTGGGAGTTAATAACAGGCTCCTCTTTGCTAGCTTTTAGGATTTCAATTTTCTCCAACGTAAAAAGATCTCTATTGTCTTGCACTTTTTTAACAATTTTGGCGTCATCCCATTTATTTATTATAAGTTATGTAATATTTTTTAAATAGTCATTATATTTTATTTTATGTTTTCTCTCGAACTGTTCTTTAGGTTTGTTAATTTTTGAAATATGTACAGAAGTTCTGTTCTAGAACCTTTTTTAAAATTATGTTATTCTAATGTGCTTGTAACTGATGATGGTATAAGAGGTATACCGAAAACGTTTTTACTTTTTGTTAATAAAAGTTCTTGTTTTTTCTTGACTGCTGGTTTGTGCTTGAATGATATTGAACTTTAAATAAAAAAAATCATTCATTGAAGCAAGAAGCTATTATCATCAGGGGATAAATATCTCTTGCAATCATCAAAAACAAGCAGTATTGAAATTTTTTTCCATCATCAAATGATTAATATTAATCAAGCACTCTTTTATGGATATAAGATTAATTACTATTTTTATTATTTACTATAGTTTGTCCAAGTTAGTTGTGTGGGTTCAGACTACGCATGCCTTATCTAGACTGGTCTATTGTGTAAAAAAGGAACATTTGTTGTTAAGTTGATGTGTAAACATCAGCTTAGAAAAAGAAAATTCATTTTTATATAAGTTTTAATATAATGTAAAAGGATTTTTCAAAAAGTAACAACTATTCAATCTATCTAAAAAAACTCATGTAATTAGAATTCCCAATTTTCCCATCCGTTCTGCATGTACACCCCTTTGTTGTAAATGAACTTATTCCAGTTTGTGACGTTTTCCCACACAACTAACTTGGACAGTCTATAACATGTAAAGTTTATGGTATATAATGTTTCAGATTTAAACTTCCACATGTTAGTAAATAAGATCAATTGTTAATCATATTGATAATAATGTTGAAAACAACATTATCAATTTTTATTCAGTAATGAAATGAAAAATTTACAGAATGTAAACAAGTTGATTTGAAATGATCAAATTTTAAAGGAAATGTTATGCAGTTCCTTATTTATGAAAGGAGTGCAAAGTTTTAATCCTAATGTTTCCTAATTTATTTTTATTTCTTCATTATTATTATTATTATTATTATAATTATTATTATTATTATATTAAATATATTATTTAGTTATAAATAATTTAGTTGTTGATTGATTCCGAATTTCTCACTTCACTTCTGGACTTCTGATGCATCGCTTATCCACATCACTCACAGTTTTTCAGTCATAATCTTGACATGGAGTCATTTAAATATTTTTCACTGTGCTGGAGCAGCACGTCTAAACTGCTCCTGGTGTCAGACTTGATGCACAGATTAGTTGATATAGATGGGACACTTCGCTTATTCGAAGGTGCTGCCACTATTGGCAATACTTGGCGTTACCATAGGGGTAACTCATTTCACTTTTGTTGTAGATAGTGGAAGGTCGGTTATTATTGTTTCTACGAATCTTATGCCAATTTTATTTCAAAAAACTTTTATAATTAAAACTTTCAATAGATTAAAACATCATTTTTATTAATAGTTGAGTTCTCTTCAAGAACTCTCCATAGAGGCGCTTCATTCATTTCTTGTATACAATAGAGTCTATGAGAGTGTCCTATCTGTCTCAACTAATCTGTGGACCTGATGTTCAATATTTTAGACGAGCGCACACTCAGTTTTTTGACACACACCAATTCTGCAATTTTGTGTCTGAAATTTGGTGTTGAAACAAACACAAAAATATCTTCAAAAGATTCCCCATAGACCCCACATTTATATTATATAAAGCAATCATGCATTGTATACATCATATACAGGGTCGTGCAGGTAAATCCGGACAAATTTAACGCACGAATTTTCGCTATTTCTGTTTTGGCGGGAATTTGGCTATACTTGCACGTGACACGGTAGTGACCTTGGTAGAGAGTAGGCATTCACAAAATGGCCGCCAAGTCATCAGCACTTGCAGAGCACGATCGGAAAGTGGCTATACTCGATTCTCTTCGTGCCGGAAAGTCCTTGCAGAGCACGATCGGAAAGTAACTATACTCGATTCTCTTCGTGCCGGAAAGTCACCGCGAGAAATAATCG
>AYEL01069395.1:0-34669 GCA_000484575.1 Olivierus martensii
AATATAATATGCAGCAGTTATGGTGATAAGATATTGCACAGTCCACACCAATAGACTATTTCATAAAGATGATACTCAATTATTTGAAATTTTATTTGGAAAATTATTTCAATTTTTATTTCAAATAACGTATTTATTTAAATAATTTTTTATTTACAAATAAATTATTTGAAAGCCAGATTATCTTCAAATAACGTTATCTTTTATTTGGCAATATTCAATTATTTGAAAAATTATTTGTTATTTGTTATTTCAAATAAAATTTGCCCAGGTCTTTATATAATACACCACATAACCAGGTCAGGTTCTTACTCTCAGGTCTCCAGTACAGGTCTTTTACACCACATAAAATATATCAGAATATTTACATTTTTGTTTACGTTATTTTACTTCTGTTCTGTTACACCACATAAAATATATCAGAATATTTACATTTTTGTTTACGTTATTTTACTTCTGTAATAACATTTTTGATCTGTATAATTGGATTCATCTGTTTATTATAGTATTATTCTTTATAAATAATAAGCTACTTAAAGGCTGGATCTGACAGGCGTAATACGCGACGTAAATACGTCGGCGTATCGACGCTGATGATGTCACTTCCTGTATACTGCTAGACGTTGTGTCGTTACGCCGGAGATGACTTTTCTTCAACTTTATGCGCTGCGTCAAGATTATGTTGGCCATTCGTCCAATCAGAAGAGAGATTGTTTTATTTCGTAATTCAAAGTGGCGAGAGAAGATACCGTGTGCGCGTTTAATAATGAAGCATTTCTGGAAGAAATGAGAAAATATCGATTCCTTTAGTATAAAAATGTCCGGAATATATAAATAAAACAGTTCTTGAGTTTCGCTATCCATGTTGAATCAGCTAAATTCAAATGATCACAGTAATCACGATGATGAGCTATTCATGTTAAATCAGCTAACTTGAAATGATATCACAGTAATTAGCCAACAGCTAAACGATGTCGTTTATTTATGTAGCTTTCGATCTGAACATCAGTACGCTCGACATTTCGTGCGCGACGCATTTACGTCAGCGTAATGACGTCGCGTTTTACGCCTGTGAGACCCAGTCTTAAGAGAAGTTTTATCATCAGTAGCGACGGAAAACGAAACTCTATTAGATTTTGATTATTTTTAATTAAATAATGCTCGAAATTATATTTTGAGAAACAAAAAAAATCTCATAAACATCTTTTTTGCATTATATACATTTTACAATTCATATATTTTACTGATTTTAAAGATACACTAATATAGTGTATATTATAGTTGCATATTTTTACATCTTTAAATGATATAAAGGTATAAAGATGTAATTTTACTGCATAGGTATATTGAAATAGATTTACTCCTTCAGTATTTATTTTTTTATTGTAACATTATTATTATGCATTGCAAAGTTTTATTTTTGTTCATTCTAATTAGAGATAATTGAAATCACTACTTTTTTCTAAAATTTGTGAATTTTTGAACGACAAAAGTAAAATTATTTTAAATCACTGAATACTTGATGACATCAGTTAAAAATCATTAAATGCATTGTCAAATTCGGATAGATAATTATGAATATTAATTTCCAGAAATTAATAATTATACAAGGTGTTTCATAAAGAATTCAGGAGTTACAACAATTTATTGCAAGAAAACTATTGAACCTACAGTAATGAAACTAGACTAGAAGGAAGAAGGAACTTAGTTTCTGCATGTATGTTTTATTAAGCTGATAGTTCACATTCCTGCTGCTAAGGGATGTTTATTACTATTGTGACTAGAATCCCTAGATATATACAGTACTGCATTCCTTTGCGCCACCAGATGCCGCCAATCGGTCATTTTATATCCTGTTAGATAGGGAGTTATCATTGCGTTCATAGGCTTTCTGGTTATTTTTTAAGAACATGCCTTAAAATTTAACAAACGAACTTTCCTTTGCCGCAAGGTAAAAAATTAGAGATAAAAAGAAAAATATTAGAAGGGAAACTTTTCCAAATACAATCTTCGTTTACCAGGTAAGCAACTGCTGTATTTATAAATTAGAATTTTAGAATTTTAATATTATTTCCACATTAAAAACTATTTTTGCTTTAAAGCAAAATTATGTTTGTTTAATGTATACATTTTTTTAAGAATACTTTATTTTACCAGAAGAGTGCATTGCATATGACTTTATTTTTATTTTTAGCCTTAATTAATTAGCAATGTACATTTTCCAATATTAACTTCAACGAATTTTATAAAATCAAAAAAAATCCTAAGAAGATATAGAATAGTGAGAGTAAAAAGAAATATCTATAACTTTGTTTTAAAAGTTTTAAAATTATATCCGGTAGAGGCCGCTACATTACTAACATTACTATAAGTTATAGAGTCTCTAGAATCTAGATAGATGGAATAGCGCATTCCTTTGCGACAGCAGTTGCTGCCAAATCGGCCATTTTATATCCTGTTAAATAGGGAGTTATCCTTGCGTTCATAGGCTTTCTGGTTCTCTTTTAAGAATATTTCTTGTTTTAGTGTTGTAAATTGTTCTCATCGAACAGAAAAGGCTCATAGACTCTTTTTCTTTGCCGCAAGGTAAAAGAAATGAAAGATAAAAAGAGTAGTAGGCCTAGTTACAAAATTTTGCAAGGAAAACTTTTCCAAATACAATCTTCGTTTACCAGGTAAGCAACTGCTGTATTTATAAATTAGAAAAAATATATAATATTATGGTTTACTTTCCATAAAGTTACCCGTGATAATCGATCGGCAGGAGGATATAAAATGGCGGCTGAATGCGATACTCTATGGCCTCGAGTCCACATGTAGTTATCAGTCAATCAACTATTTAATTGCAGGATTGAGATCAATTGTTTAGTCTAAAAACTCCTATTGTTTAGTCCGCCAACAAAAGAGTTGCTAACGGGCGCAGTCTCATAGGAGTCATTTGTTCTCAGTCCTGCAATTAAATAGTTGACCGACTGATAATTGCATTTGGGCGCGAGGCCTATATAACTAGGGACTCTAGTTATGGCCATCGATATATATATCGATGGTTGTGACCTAGAGTCCGTAGATAGATAAAATGGCGCAATCAGCCGCTATTTTATATTCTTTTGCCGATCGGTAATCACAGGTAACTTTATGGAAAGTGAACCATAATAGTATATATTTTTTCTAATTTATAAATACAGCAATTGCTTACCTGGCAAACGAAGATAGTACTTGGAAAAGTTTTCCTTCCAATATTTTGTAACCACTTCTTTCTTCTTTTTTTGTCAACAGATGACGCCACACTCCATTCTGAAATAATACTATGTGGCGGTACAAAACAATCCCACAGGCTGTCCATCCTTGCGGAGGGATCAGCCGGATTGTAGAGGACGAGGATCGAAGGGCCGGGCTTAGACCCCTTGATAAATAATTTCAAGCGATGGGACCCGAGACTCGAACCCGGGTCCTCCAGTGTAAAAAGCCGAAGCGTTTCCACGCCGCCAATCCGGCCGACCTTTCTTCTTTTATTTCTTTTACCTTGAGGCAAAGGAGAGTCTATGACCCTTTTCTGTTCGATTAGAAAAATTTACAACACTACAACAAGGCATGTTCTTAAAATATAATCAGAAAGCCTATGAACGCAAGGATAACTACCTATCAACAGGATATAAAATGACTGATTTGGCGGCATCTGATGGGGTTCTATTATGATCATCGTTGGTTGTGACCTCTGTGGTTGTGACATATCTAGACATGTTACAACAGATGCTTATGCTTTAGTTTTAAGAAAGCCTAATTGCATTATTCAATAAGACACCTGTCCCACTTATTTCCACAATGAAGTTCATTTCTATTTGGACGCATGATGCCAAGGCGTTGGATAGGACGTCTTCTGGAAATGACCAACACCTAATGCTGTGGCCCCAAAATCCCCCTACCTCATACCATTAAAACAGGATATTCGTTCCACCGATGCCTTGTAATATCGAGACTTAAAGGAGCACATTATCACAGTAGTAGACACTATCGACAGCCCCATGTTGATGTGCGTGTAGCAAGAACAAGAATATCGTGTTGATGTTTATAGTGTCATCCTTTGGTGTGCACATTGAACATTTGTAGATGTCATATAAACTGTTTGAGTTCCTCGTTCTGGCTGATTTCATTACTGCAACTTCAATGGTTTTCTTGCAATAAATTTTGTAACTCCTCAATTCTTTATGAAACACCCTGTATAAATGGATTTATTTTCTCATATGTATGTATATATATATATATGTTTTTGATTCATCTTTATCCATATTTTTGAAAGGATTATTTATTTATAACAAAGGGTTCAATATTAATTAATTAACATAATCACTTTAAAGTCAAAATAAAGTGATTTAAAAAATAACGCAATAACTTGCATACTAAATCCTTAATATTAGTTGCAGGGATCCAAAATAATGAAATTGATTATTCAGAATAAATTATGTTTGTCAGATGACCGAGTGACAAAGCAGTCGCTTACGACCTTGGACAACAGGATTCAATCCAGAGCCCACACCTCCAATTTTTTAGGAGAAATCTTGGTTGGCTTGTTGAGTCCCATCCCATCCTTCATATTTCCTGTTGACTCTACTAAGGGCGTTGGCCAACCCTCAAGATGCACTAAAAGTGGCTACCATAAAATATATTCCTCGTATGATTTGACGGCATAATTCAAATTAACTTAATCTTTAAAATGTCTCATAAAACAGAAATTTTATATGAAATATTCTGAGGATATGCTCTTGAATGTCATTGTTATTATATTTATTTAATATTTGCGCATGAAGGCACAAAGCCTATTAGTAAACTCCCTCTTATCCGGTCTCGCTCTAACCGGTCACGTTTTCGTCGAGCTAGGGACAGAAAAAAAAAATAATAAAAAGGAATATGTCATTCTGAAGAAAGAAAACTTTGACTCTTTGAAGGAAAGACCAAATCTTTGACCCTTGGTTCCTTAGGGAAGTTTTTGTGGTTTATGATCAGTGCCAATTGGCGGCCGGATGGCCGAGTGGTAACGCTGTCGGCGTGCCACGCAGGAGGACCCAGATTCGTGTCCCGGATCTGGTATCTCCTGAAAAGTTTTTTCGAGGTACTGGGCCCGGCCCGGCGATCCCCCTCCTCCACCATCGGGCCCCCTTCCACGGGTGAGGATGCAGTCCGTGGTTGGAACTGGTCTCACCCTTTAGTAATCCCACTGATTGGAAAGGGGTGTAAAAAAATAAAAAGATCAGTGCCAATTTTGTCTTGTT
Organism: Olivierus martensii; assembly: GCA_000484575.1. NCBI lineage: Eukaryota > Metazoa > Arthropoda > Arachnida > Scorpiones > Buthidae > Olivierus > Olivierus martensii. The sequence goes on from AYEL01069395.1 coordinate 5,268, forward strand.
TTCAAACATTGCAATCCTACTGGAAAGGATCTTATACACATACTGTAATTTACCGTAATAAAAATGTTTTATATTTTTAAAATATACAACTTTTGAGATTGTATTATTAAAATATGTTATTTTTAATAATAATAAAATATCAAATTAGGAAATAAAATTGATCCATAATATATATAATATGTACAGTATTTGTATTTTTTATTTTGTACTTATCTCGTTAGAGGGTGAACATTGCGTCATTGCTTATGGTGGAAATTATATTTTGTTTCTTATTTAAGCTTTAAATATTAAATTGTAAGGTGAGATTTAATACAAATATTTTATTATATTAAGTGATAATGAATATATTAATGCCAATAAAATATTAGGTAAATTTTAACTATATTAAAATTTCATTCTTAAAATTATAAAAGTTTTATATATATAAGAAATATTACAGTTTATTTTGAAACATGTCTTCTTTTTCAGATATTCATCGTTTAAATAAAAATTAAGCGAAATCTTGAAAAATGCCTGATATGCAAGGTATACCCTTTTAAGTAAATTATAATAAATTTATGTCTAAAATCATTTCTAAAAACAGCATAAATAAAGAATTGGTTTTTAATTGAAATTAATGAAATTTCATGATAAAATAAATGAATAAATCGTATAGATATTGAAACGAAACATTGATTTTTCACAAAATTGTAAAGATTTTTGACTTAAAAAATTTCATTATGCTCAAATTATACTTAAAATGTATATTAATTTATAAAATTGAAATAGGCCTATATATGAATTCGTTAGAATTATGATAAAAGCATATAAGTTTCATAAATTTATATTTGTGATTGTCTTACGAATAATGATATCATCACATCAATATTCATAAGTAATCATAGGAAAAATTTACTTCACATTAACATAATCGGGTATGTCATGTCGCATCTATAAAAGTGGATTATGATGTAAACAGTGGCGGAACTACAGTGCACCAGATCCTGCAATGCGGGGAGCCCAGAATTATAGAGAGCCCAAATCCTCTTTCTCTGTACTTTCTTTACTTTTTTTTTTTAATTAATAAAATAATATAATAAAAATTAAATGCACCATGAAAAGAATGAAACATTCATTGAATCAGAGCAGTGTGGCAGTAGAAGCAGTAGCCAAAAATGTGAAAATAAAAGATGTGATTAGAGATTTTGTAAATTTAAAATCCAGAAGGAAGAATTTTAAATATATTTTCTTTTGATAATTGTGTTTTAAATGATGCAATTTTTTTTTGTATTTTTCTAATAAAAATATCTAGATAAATTTCTTTTTTGTAGTAGGGGCCCAAATAATAATTTGTGGGGGGCCAAAAATTTTAAGTTCACCACTGGATATTGATTAGAATATCTGTTCTGTGATTTCTACTCCTTTTAATTTTATGACTTTCATGTACCAACCTAGATGGATATATATATATCTTTTGCTTAGAGCACACAGTGCAAGAAATATCTAAAGTTAAGAACAGTAGTGAGCTAACTGAACAAGAAAAGCTTTGATGTATGAGGTTAATCAGTTTTGTGATTGCGCAATATGCCTGATTGCTTAGAGGTGAAGTAAATTTTTACTCATTTGGACATCTATAGATAAAATTTTACAAAGAATTAATCAAGTTTAGAAAATTAAATTAGAATTTAACAAGACTTTGGCATTTCATTTTTGAAAATCTTCCAGTGTGTCATTTTCACATGCACATTACACTGATATACTATCAGTGTATTAGATGACAAAATTACTTTTGTATCATCAATAGTTTAATATGAATCCTAAATAAAATTCTTTTAGATTTTATCTTTAAGTCACTTTTAAAGATAAACAGATATTTATTTATAATCTTAAACTTTCAAGTTTTGTGAGTTATTTTATAAGTCGCGAGTTGATATTATTAGTAGTTATATTTTTACTAATAACAAATCTTAATGTAACAGTTACTAATACATCTATTTGAAATACACAATTCAAAATACAAGCACACTTTTGATAGAAAGTTTATTATGAAAATAATGGGGATAATGTTTATGACTTAAGAAAACCATCATCAGTCCCAAAAATGAACAAATTGAATTGAATTAAATCTTAATATTCCTTCTTAAAGCATTGGTTGAATATTTGTATATATTTCATGAACTCTAGAATTTCTATGTGATCTATCATTATAATAATAAAAGAGTAAGACTGTAAATTAATTATTTGAATATTATTATATATATTTATATATATCTTTTTAGTTAGATAATTTAAATATATAATAATCACAGGTAAAGCAAAAACAATGCTATTAGTAATGACTAATCATGAACAGGATCATTTGCATTAAACACAGATGACATTCTGAAATCAACACAGCCAAGATTTCTAGACTCTTACAATTTATTATTATAGCATATAAATAAAAAAAATGCTTTATCTAATTTGGTTATAAGATAAAAGTAATTATTGACATCTCTATAATTGATTTTTAAATATTTTTTGGAAGTAGAAACTTACTTGAAAAGTTTTTTACTAGTACTTTCTCCAAATGTATCAATTACAGTTTTAATTTATAAAAAATAATTACTGAAAAATGAGATCAATTAATAAAAGAAAATTTCAGAATTACTTTCAGTAATTAGAAAATTACTGTTTACAATTAAAGCAATAAAAATCTAACAATAATGCATTAATTATTAAAAATGTTAATAAATATTTTAAACATAAAAGTGTTATGTATATAATAATAATGAGTCATAATTATGGAACAAATAATTTAATTGCAAATTATCTTAATCAGTTTCAATAAAATTATATATAGGAAATGTATTAAGAGCTAAATAATAAATAATGTTAAAGATAAATATGAATCATAAAATATTAAATTTCAAAGTTCTTCAAAAATAATAACTATTCCTGAAGAATAGGAAAAAGTTTCCATCTTGCAAACAAATTATAATTATTATAAATTTAGCATTAATTCCAAGTAGGTCATTGTAGTTTTATACAGCTAAACAAATATAATGTGTTGTAATTCTCAGGATTGATAACTGGAGAAAGCAAAAAAAAAAAAAAAAAAATGAAAAAAAAAAAAAAAAAAAAAAAAAAAAAAAAAAAAAAAAAAAAAAAAAAAAAAAAATATTAAATATGATAAACTAATTAAAAATTAGATTTCAGGAAAGCTATAACATTAAATTTAAATTCTTTGATTTATTAAATGAATAGTACTTAACATTTGTTTTTATTAAAAGTTTTTTCATAAACAGATTGAATTCAGAAAGTAAAAAAAATCACAAAGTACAAATATAATTAACTTTTAATAAATATATCGGATTTAGCTGGCACACCCTGTATATGTAATTTTTTAATATTCAGTATGCTTTCTTTGACTGTAAGAAGCCAAAGTAATTGTAGATCTCTTTTCCTCTATAAATTCAATTCTAAATCTGTTTTAATGTATGAAATCAGATATGATTGTTTCCCTATGTTATTTGTTGATTTTTTTGATCTTTGAATTTTATTTTATTTTATTATAATGAACATATGTTAAATACAAAATACTTACTGATACTCTTTCTGATTTTAATCATTTTTTATTTTGAATGCATTTAAGTTATATTTAGGAAATATACATTACTTGATAATTTAATTCATAACAGTTAAGTTTTTATAAATAAAATTCAATCTGAGTATCAAAATAATAGCTTTATCAATGTATATTGATAATCAATCTTCTAACAGACATTATAAAGAATAATTATTATTGTAAATATATATCTATTATTTGCATACATATGATCTTGTCTTCAGCTTTTCTATGGCAATTGGCAACAGATGAACTTGAACAGATGCTATCCTTAATATAAGATTAGTAGAAAAAGTAAGTACAAAACCTAGTATTTTTAAAGATCATTTTATAAAATCTTCATGTCCAACCATTGTTCAAGATGCTCACTGAGATACAATTTCACATCTTTATGAGAATGAAAATGACCTTTTTTATTGATAAATACTATAAAATTTGGAACATTTTATTGCAGCTATGGTATTAATCAAACTTGCATATATTGAGATAAAAAATTTATTTTCTGTCTACAAATTTTGCAAATTAAGAGTGATCCTTATATCTTTAGTAATGAAAAAAATGAAAAGTACATTGCAATATATATACTAAGTTGGAATTTTTTAAGTTCACCTTTTAGAGAATTGTATTCTATAATATCATCTTAAACAAATTCTGAGTAATAAAATATTAAAATCAGAAAGAGCACTTAGGGACATTTTGTATATAGTATTTATAAATAATATAGTAAATTTATTATTATTAAATATTACAAAAACCTTAAGAAGAAAATATTTTGGACGTCTATATGGTTGAAATCCTGTAGATCCATTTCCCTGCAACAAGGCTTGATGAGCTGCAGCAAGGGCACCAGGTTGAAAACCTTGTTCTTGTGGTTGCTCATTCAATTGATCTGGTTGAGCAACTGGTTCAAGATTCTGTCAGAAAATAAACATTTAATTAATTTAAGAATGAACAAAAGTAACAGAAAAAAATCAGAAAAGAAAATAAGTATATATGAAGAAAAATATAACTTTATTGTAGTCAATAATAGAGAGAAATTAATTTGTTGAGAAAACTTAAATGAGCAATTAATATCAATGTACCAATTAATATCAATGTACAATCATTATTAGACTTAGATATTTCACTTCATTTCATATATACAATCTAATTGTTTTAACTTATTGTGAAGGTATTTTCATCTTTCTTCCCCTTTAAAATAAGCATTAAATACAAAAATTTATCTTAATAAAATATAATTAATCAATTTTATTATAAACAATCAACTATCATTAGAATTCCTATCCTACATAAAATTTTAAATTTTATAAAATTGTGAAAATTTATGACTGATTAATAGAAATTCTACAGCAGATCAGCAGATATCTATTCTGAAATATTATAAGATTATGATAACACAATTAGGGATATTGCAACCACTATTTTTCCAAATCCTGTTAGATTAGACTTAATTTTTAGTTAATTCATATTTATACCTTATTTAATTTTGTTATTGCCTCAAAATATGAAAGAAAACACTAAAATCTTTTTATTATATTTTTTAGTAAATTATTTATAATTCACAACAATTATTTTATTAAGGTTTGCTGGATTCCACACTTGAAATATCTTCTAATTTTTACTGAGAATGGATGAGATAGTCTCCCTCAGGGAGTTCAGTTTGAGTTTTTTGAGGCCTACCCATGGAATATATTATTTACATGATAGATCTCTCATCATGATGGATGTGATCAGATAGAATACACAAACACAAAGTACATAAATAAATGAATTTTCCAAAAGTCAAGATCTAGCTAAATCACTTTCTTGCACTTAATAACAGTAGATTCACCTCATTTTACCAAAATCCTTAGGCCCAGTTTCAAGATAAAATTTACAAATAAATATACCAAAATTATTTGCTTCATATTATTTTCTAATTGCAAAAGATTAAAAGTAATTTTTGGAAATACCAAAAACATAGATTAAATTTTTTTTTTATCTATTATCTATTATCTATCTCTTATTTATAATTATATTAAATAAATACCTGATTATCAATATTATCAGATCCAAGAAGATATGAACGAAGATCTAATATATAAGATACGCCAATACACCAGGCACGTACAAAAGCTTTGAGCCAAAGTCTTGTATGTCCTTGTTCTAATAAAGCTGGTAATACAACTTGTAACAGAACAAGTTCCAAAGATAATTCACTAACTGGTGTTTCACTATAAATAAAAAATTTTAAATTCTCAATAAGTTCAAGATTCAAGAAATTACAGCACTTATTAGCAGTTTTACATTATAAATGTTTTTTATTAATTGTAACATAAATACATAGGTAAATAAATATTGGACTTACACTGATATCAGCAGTTATAACAAGTTAAATTAATAAATTTGTCAAATCACTAAAAAACACTAAGAGCATGAAAAAAATGAATTATTTTTCATTTCTTATATAAAAAATGAATAGTCTGATGTAATTAATTTTATTATGTAAAAATTTGAAATTATAGTTTTTTAATACTTCCGGTTTTTATGAATAATCTTTAATATTCAGACAGTTCACTTAACAGGGAAAAAATTTTTTTTTACTAATTAAAATGTTTTCAGCCTAACTTTGAAGCCCTTGAAAAAGTAAGAATTTGTATACTGACAAGAGCCTCAAAGTTAGGCTGAAAATTTTATTAATCATAACATTTTCAAATTATTCCATCTTCAGCAATATTCATCAGCTACAGAATGCATTTAAATTTTCTTTTTCGTTAGAATAATCGTAATTGTGCGTTCGAAAAATCAATAATTCTCAATAAATATTTACAACAGTTACAAAACTCAAAACTATTTTAAAAAAAAAACTTATTTTTTTTATAAATTTCGGATTTTAATATTTGCATATAAAATACACATACTCCTAGTTACAAACTTAATTCATATGCAAGTTTCATTTATAACTCAAGTAGTTTGTAATTTGATTACTGGTCTTATTTTGCCTCCAATTGTATTGAAAATAACTTTGTATACTGTATTTTTGTAATATATTTCAAAATTAGGCCAATTAAAAGTTTCTTATTTCATAGTTGTGAATGAAAATTTCTGATTATAAAATAGTGAAGACTTTTCTGATGTAATTGCAGTCATCTTGAAATACTGCCATAATACATTAACTAACTGTGAAATTTTACATTATATCAGTTGTTAATAACATTCTGCTATCATAATGTTTAAAATTCTTAGAGTTTTTGAAATATGAAAATGAAATTTCATGTTTTAAGTACAAATGTTTGTAATTTCAAAGAACTTCTGTATCAACAGGAATATAATTTTTTATTTCATATTACATACAGTAAGTGCAACTAATAATTCTTAGATAAAATTTATCATATTATTACGAAGTCTAAATTTTCATTGCTCAGGTTGAATTGTAAATAAATAAAATTTAGTATTAAGAGCAAGTAACAGTAAAATATTAAGTAAAAACAGAAAAAATTTTTGATCTTATTAGCTTGTTTATAGTTCCATTAATACAGAGTGTCATATTAAGAGTTAATTATTGAATGCAAAAAAAAAACAAAATATACCCTAATAAGTGTATAAGTTTTTAAATTAATAGTAATATCCTGAATAAAATAAAATGATTTTGATAATTATAAGAATACAGGAAATAACTTAAAAATAATCAAAGTAATAAGATAATAAATTCAAGTATTATAATCTATATATTTTTAAAACCAATTAATATACTAAACTAGTTAATCCTTTTGCTACCAACTATTTTTTAAATTAAGCCTAATTAATATGCAGAAAAATAAAACAAAATTGTGTAATCTCACTTAATTTTCATCAGAATAATTTGAAATTTTCAGTATTTATTGCATTTTTTTGTTCTCTTTCTAATAATGCAAGCATTTTTGAAATTCTTTCTTCTCCACAAAAAAAAAAAAAGAACCTCCCAAAATTTTCATATGAAATTTTAGTCATCCAATAAAATAGTCAATATTTTTAGATAGTGATTAGTCCTGTGAACAAAATAAACTATGAATGAAAAATTTGGACAAAATTTTCAGAAATTACTTATAAAAAACCACATCATAATTTCTGTTGAATCACATTACATTATATAACTATTGAAAAAATTACAAATTCAAATTCAATTACAATTTCAAATTCAAATTCAATTCATTGGAATTTTGTCATTTTTATTAATATTTCATATTTATTAACTTGTTCTTACTTCATTTACACAATTTTTAGAATTCCTTTTTATAATTTTTTTTTATATCAAAAAATCTTAACATGTACAAAAATGGTCTCATCTCATACATAAACAGAGGTAATATTCTTTATGTTGCTCTAAATGACACAAAAATAATAATTTAAATATTTGTATATGATTGCTTAATGTTTTGTATTTTCTTATTTTTTGCCTAAAGAGCAGTGAAAATATATTAAAAATAAATGATCGAGAAATAATATTACCTATTTTAATAGAATTAGAATATATAATTTTTGTTCTGTTTATAATATTTTTTTGATTTCAAGTATTTTATAGTTCATGTATGAAAAATTCATTTTTGCTCCAAATTTCACAAATTAAATTCATCTCAATACATAATTAAAACAATATTGATAAATAATCTAGAAAATTAATAAGGGGGAAAAGATGAATTTTATGAGCACAATCTTTTCAAAACAACTTTTATAAAAAGTTTGTAAAAAAAAATCTCGCTATAAAAAAATTTAGAGACCATTTACTGGAGATTAGTATTTTCAATAATTAGCATAAACAAACACATATGCAATAACATCAGAAAGCAGATACAGACTACAATATTTGTTTTTTTTTTAATTTAGACAACATTCAAAATTAAGAAAAATAAATATTCAAGCTATTGGTAAATGAAGGGAGGGTCATTAGATTCCCCCTTCATTTGTCAATATATGTGCATACATAACAAAAGCTCAGAAAGGATTAAGCAAGCTAGAAATGCCCATAAATGTAAAAATTTTGACATTTATTATGATATTAATGATGTATAATTTTATTAATCAAAATAATTTTATTTAATAACACAAATTTACCTTGATAAAATTACATTGTAAGGTAAAAATCCAGGAAATAATTTTTCAATTATCCTCACAGGAATCCATACCATTATTAATACAGTTGTACCAAATGTAACAAGGGATACTAAAAATCGACGGATATGGCGTAAGATAGGTAGATGGATCATCTGGAATTATTTACAATCGTCATATTTTTATTATAAAACATATACAAGTAATAATATTTGATATAAAATTAAAAATTAAATTTTAAACTAAAATGGTTATTTGCTTAAAAGCATTTAAACCATTTGCTTAATGTTAAAAATATGTACATATTTTTAACATTAAGCAAAAAAGCAAAATTCATTCAAAAATAGTTAATTTACTTTTATATCAGAAGATGATAAAACAAATATATAATTTACAAAAGTTAAATTATAGACTCAAATTATTTTAATGAAAATAGCTAAAAGACCAAAGTCCCCAACGAATCATAGCTTAAATTGGTGCCATTTCCAAGATATATGGTTATCAAGATTCATAGTGTTACTCCCCTCATACTGAATACACCTAATTCTGTTTTTACATGATAGATACGTTCCCAAAGAATACGTGTAAAAAAATTTGTATAAAAAAATATATTGCATCTATGGAAAAATAGAAGATTGGTTCCATTCCTTCAAGAAATAATATTAAGATTTTTAAACAATTGTTTTTATTTAGTTATTTAAGATTAGTAAAAATTCATTTTCAGGTATGGAATTGCCCTGCGTAGAATCTGCAGGCGTGAAACCGGCTTGTGCAAAAACAGTAAGCGTGGAAACGTACAAGACCCTCTTTTTTGTTCTATAAACTAATCAAAATTTTATTATTTTTTATTATAAAATAAATTTTAACATAAAAAAATGAAATGCTATTTCTTTAACAGCAAAATGTTTAAAACTAAATTATTTTTAAATAAAGATTATTGTAGAAACAATAGGTTTAAGTTTATTTATGTAATCGATTCTTTCAATTAGAGAAGTATATACCATAGTCTATTAATTTTACTCTTCGTTATCCTTCATAAAAATGTCAATATTATAAGCAAGCAATATATATCTGAATATATGTATGTCTTGTTTAAATTGAAGTTCATAAATTTGACATCTCATTATACTGTATACAGTATATAGCCTATTTTTATAAAAATCTTCAAAACCGAACTGTCTTAATATGATAGTCGCAAAATAATAAATCTGTCAACTATAGCATATAATATGATATATAGTATATAGCCTATTTTTATAAAAATCTTCAAAACCGAAATGTCTTAATATGATAGTCGCAAAATAATAAATCTGTCAACTATATCATATAATATGATATATGATTCAGAAGAATCATTGATAACGATAATCAGTAAAAGATTTTAAAATTAGAATAATTTCAGACATCGTCTTTCAACATTTATAAATCTGCATTATGTAATGACTTCTAAAATTAAGCAAATCATGCTCGACATGAATTGCAGAGACAAATGAACTGATTCATCAAAAAGTAATTTCCATTCCACACAAAAGATAAATAGTTACTCACTATATCATTCATTAAAAGTATAAGAATGATCCTGTCAAGATGAAGATGATGATTTATTTTTATATACCATTACTAAACAATATATATGAATTTATATATACAGCCAATATATCTTGATCATAGGGAGATAAATTCAGATATAATAATATGAAATAAGAAATTATGCCATCTCTCTAATATTGATTAATTGAAATAAATTCATACATATCCTTATATGAAAAGAATTTCATCATATAAACAAGATGGATTTTTTAGAAATTGCACGTTTTGCTATATAGAGTATCACAATAAACTACAGTATTTTCAATCATTTTAATTCTTTATAATTGATATAAAAATATTTAGACTTTACAATAATATTCTTATTTGTATAATCTATAAATGATCTTAAAAATTTTTAGATCATTTATAGAATATACAAATTCAATGCCTCTTTCTTTATAAAGTATTTGAGAAAAAAACAGGAAAAAAATTTCAAATTTAGAAAAAGATATAATGGCATTATTTACTTACGCTGTGTTTGAAGAGGTAACAAAGAAATAAAAAGAAAAATTTCCGCAAAATAGATATTTAGTCATTTAAAAGTTTTTTTAAATGACTAAATATTTTTCATTTGGATTTCTCATCAACAAATTATATGAGTCACTTTTTCATGAAATTTCTTGCTAATTTCCTGAAAGAATTCCAATATAATTTAAAGTAAAATTTAATTTCGAATGTTAAATTTCAGCAAAAGATTGAGAAATAAGTTAATTTAGCAATTAATTTACTTGTTAGATAATCTTATTCAGCAGTTTTAAAGATTTTTATATTTAGTAACATACATAAAATTTTATCTTTGACAATAGGGACAGATTTTTCCTTCTATTAATTCGATTTTTTATGGTAATTATCCATTTAATGACTCATTAACATCAGAGATGATGAACTATTATTACTAATGATAGCTGCCATTCTCATCAAATTATATTTCATTATATTTTAAATTTTATCAGAATTTTCGATATTAAACTTAACATTTTAATTTATCTAGCATTTATAATATTAATTTGATGAAGATTCAAAGGATAATTTATACATTTGTAAAATCGATTTTTCTAGATTATCTCGAATAATTAATAAATTTTACAGATATATTATGTGTAACTAAGTACAAAGTGCATCATACTAACATTTCAAACAGTTTAAATAAGAATTTTTTTAAATTCCTAAAAAGAACTGATTATTTTGATTAAAAAAATTAAACTTTTATATAAAAATTTAAACATAAAACCTTTTATATTCAAATGCAAAAGTTTTAATATAATTTTCCATTTAAAATATTGAGTTTTTATTAAATATTCGGTATTAAATGTTTTATTTTGGATTAATGAATAACTTTTAAGAATTTATAAGTTATTTTTGGCGTATTTTATTATAAAATGAGTACAGAAATAATAAAATTGAAATTTCAGCAGTCAAAAGCAGGGCTACTTTAAAACCAGCAAAGCAAGCATGTGGCTTGGAGCGGCACATTTTCAGGGGCAGCAGTTCGACTGATAATCAGAGAAAAAAATTCATATGAAACGGACAGAAGTTTCTTTTGTTTGGGATAACAGAAAATCAGCTTTGATGAAAGATGAATCATTAAGATCATAATGCAGAAATACAAATTGCGATAGAAATTTTCCTCTATTATATATTTTTGAAAACAGGAAAATTCAATTTTTAATTTTTGTTGAGCAATTGTTAAAAATAATAAAAATTGACTTCTAATTAACGATATGTTATATTAAAAAACTGTTTCTATCATAAAAAGATTATATGATGGCCTGGATACATTTTGAAAACAGGATAATGGGCCATCAACTTTACAATATTGTCTTATCCTAATGATTTTTTGAAAAACTAACTTTGTTTTTCAGATTAAGATAAGTACAGAACAGAAATAAATTTTTACAATTTGGAGCATTCTGTGAAGAGTTATGAAACTCAAAATTTTGAATTTACCTGTCATAAGACTACAATACAATTTATATTAAATAATTATAACCTACCTAATATCATTAATTAATTATAAATAAGGAAAAGCAAAATATCCATTCTTTTATTATGTTTTTTTGATATTTCGTATGGCATTTTTCCGGTTAAAATTAAGGAAATAGTGTTTGCATATTGAAATCAAACGTTAAAGAATATATTATGGATTTTGAGTCATGTTTTTTATGACATTACTGCCATGTTAATAAATTTATATTGAAAAACTCCATAACCATATCTGGTTTGCGCAATAGCAGTCAAAAATGGAGAGGTCATGAGGCACATTAAGGTTTCAAGGACGCTTAATTAAACAATTTTATATTCAAAATATCAGGTCATAATCAAAACAATGACATAGATTATATTGATCTCAGTCAATGGCAGATTAATGATAACGTGAAATATTTCGAATTAGCCTAAAGAATTTATTTTCTTATTTTATAAAAGGCTTTTGTTGTTTAAGACTGACCTTTGTTGTTAACAAACCACATTCACCCCAGTTATTCTCAGCTTTAGGTAAAGATTTTAGGAATGCAGCCACTTTCGTCTTTTTTAGGCCACTGCACCTATTATGTTTATAGTGAAAAGCATCATAAAAAAAGAAAAATAAAGAAAACTAGGTAAGCTGATTTTTCAAAGCATTAACAAATATGCTTAAAAGATAATATTTTATTTTGAGAATTTATGAAATTTATAACAATAAAAAATAACTTAGAATCCATTAACTTAAAATCTAGTTAATGGATTCTTTTTTTTTTAACATTGTTCTTGGACAATATGTTATCAAGCATTTTTAAAATTTTGAGTAAGTTTAAGGAAGTTTTTCTCTAAATAAATTTGTAAAGCTATTCTAAATAAAAATATTAAGATTAGTGCAATAAAAATATAACTTGTTATACGACCGTCTTAAAATAGGCTATATTTTTCTTGAAAATACAGGTCTGCAATACTATAATTCAAATTTGTAATACTTAGTCAAATAAAAATCAAAAGATTTAATCAATATATGACTTTAGAACATATTAAAATATCATATGAAATATTGAATACATCCTTCTTGTAATTTTTTTCCACGTAAATAATATATGTCTGCAATATGAAAAAGTCTTCCAGGAACACACAAATTAATACATTGTTATATTACTGCGGAACATAAACAAACGTTATTTTGTATAAATTATAAGAAGATATTTTAATTTATTTTTCGTATTTCCAAATGATAATACATTTTATTATAATAGGACAGTATTTTTTATTGTTAATAAGTTATATTAAACTGGCTTTAGTCCAAGATGCCTCCAGCGATATAACCGAAATATTTTTCACTCAAAAACTTAAAACAGTTTCGAATTGTACCTACAAGGCACGAACTCTGATATAATCTAAGATTTCTAAAATGCTGCAGTAATTTTTCAAAACATACAAAAATGTTGTTCTCCAAATGTGCTTTATTTTTCTGATTGATTATGAATACAATAAACACAAACAAATCTTCAATTGAAATCACCAGAAGAATTTTTAAATTCCTGTATTTTCTTTTTAGTACGTTTAGACATTGTTCAACATTCGAATGATATGATGATATCATAAATATAATATGAATGTTCATCGCAATAATTTTTAATGTCGGATGAAAAGGCACAGGTGTGCAGATGGGTCACATAAAACGTTCCAAGAGAAATGTAAACATCTATAATTAACACAGATGTAATAATTTAGCAATATCTTGAGAATTTATTTATAAAATAGATAATATGATACGTTTTGAGAAGATTCGATTTTAAAATATTATTATTTATTTAATAAAAAATATAAATTCCTTTACCTTTACAAATATCCTAAGTAAAAGTTAGAAATTATTTTAAATAATTTTTATTGATATTCATAATATAAAGTTTAAAATTAAATTTTAAATTGTCAGAATAACATAAGATGATAAAGTTCTTTACAACGCAACGAGGAAATTTATATTGAACTTTTATATTCATATACATATAAGAAGACTAGAAATTGTTGAATTATTTATAGCTAATGGAACTGAATTTGGTTAAATCGAACAAGAAGTATGTCAAAATTTTATTTTTATCATAATAACGGAAATTGGGTTTATTAGTTTCGTTTAGCCAACTAATTAACAAACAATAGAAAACTAATTAGTTCCAAAAAGGCGTGTTTTAAATTTTCTGTTCCCCAAGGAGTTTGTTAACCCACATATGAGTATTCGAATTTCGAACAATTTTATGCACAGAGTAGTTATTATACTCTGTGATTTTATGAGTTGCTACTCGTGTTCTACAAGATTTAAATAAACCAGTTATGTCCAACTGACTGGCACTTGGCATACATGCGGCCACAATTCGATGAGGGCTGAGACCTCGTTAGAGAAGCAAAATGAGAACTAAGATCGTATCCTGTTATACGAGAACGACGCAAAATTGAAATTTTATTCTGCACAAATGAACTTTGCTTTTATTAAATCGTATTCTATGCAAAGTTAAAAAAAAGTATTTTTTAAAATAATTTTTGGATTATTATGGGATAATATAAAGTCGTTTTGATCACTTGTTTATTATTTATATAAATATTAAACAAAGCACTAATTATTTTTCCCAGAGACATGCATCATGAAAAGAGGTTGTTTAATTATATAATAGGAAAAGGTAATTAATGTTAGCGAATAAAAAGCGAAATTTTTAATTGTAAGATATTTAAAACGCCTCGGGAGACTGGAAAGGTTAATTAAATATGATCACGTGATTTTAAAATAAGTTTTAAATATAAAATCGAAAATTTACATTTTGCTGATTTTAAGCTTTTCATCACATACCGCAAACATGTTTTTATTTAATCGAGATATAACTGAATCGTTTAAAAGTTGCTTGGATTATTTGTATTTAATTAAAATCTTTAAAAGTAAAGTAAACAACTTCCCTATTATAATACAATATATAATTTCAATAATAATAAATATATTAAAGAGGAATTAAACTTAATTAAAATATAAATTAAATTTTTGTTTGTATCATGAATAAAATACTTTATTTTTATTTAAAAATCAGTTTATAAAAATTTAGACTCGAATATTTAGCCTCGACATTTTATCGCTTTATATGAAATAAAAATTAAATTTTATTATTTGCATTAAAAATATTTAATAAATAATTTTCAAATAGCAGAATAATCTTTTTAATAATTATAAATACACGTATACTCTTAATAAATGAAAATTATATTAGATTTTTTAATGATTATGTGAAGAGTATATTATTACTGTATTTAAATTTGAAACGTAGCTATTACGTCATCCATCGCAAGACAATTTATCGTTTGAAGGAAAATTAGCTAATAAAGGTGAGAAACGAGAATTTAATATTTTTCTGATCAAACAAATAATTATTTTAACTTAAAAAGATAAATATCTGTAATAAATTTTATATTTTCTGTAATAATAATTATGCAGATAAATATTCGTTAGTTCTCTACATCGATCACATATTAGATTTTAATATTAAAACAAAATTATTTAAAGTACAAATAAAACAATCTT
This sequence comes from Olivierus martensii, assembly GCA_000484575.1. Classification (NCBI taxonomy): domain Eukaryota; kingdom Metazoa; phylum Arthropoda; class Arachnida; order Scorpiones; family Buthidae; genus Olivierus; species Olivierus martensii. Next base: position 21,035 of record AYEL01069395.1, read on the forward strand.
AACAGCTTGAAACTATATAGTATTGTATAGAATTGTATCGCTCTAATAATTTTTCTAAAATTCAGAAAAAAAAATTTCGAAAAGATTAATACTGTACTATAATAATCTGACTGTTGCATTTCCGTATTTAATTTCGATTTTTATTATAAAATATATATTTTATATTGATAAAGACGTAGATATATTTATAGTACAATATTTCTACTGAAAATGTTGAGGTTATTTCCTGCAGTTATTTCAAATTTGCAGTATTGCGAGGCAAAATGTGGCGTCAGCATGACTATTCTGGCTTTACAAGTCTTTGTTAGAACTAAAAGGTTAATTTGCATAACTTTCTAGTCAGACAACCAAAATTAAATCATTAGATTATAAATTTTAACCTTTGCATTTTAAAATCAAATATTTTAATTATTTTTATTTAATTAAATGTGCTTCTACTTTTGTTAATTATTTAAGATTTTGTAGCACTAACAATTTTCATGATATTTAATAATTTAAAATTCACTGTAAAGAATATAAGCACTATTGTATTCATAATAATAAAATGCTAGTAATTTAAAAGTTCATTTCAATAGAAATTAATACTGCATGCTAATTTTTTTATTTAAAATAAAAATTTTTAAAGAAATCCAAAATTTTCTTCCTTTACCGCTAACCTGGTAGTAAGTATTATAAAATTGGTGAGACAGCGGTAAGTTAGGAAAATTCCACTGACCAATCAGTCTTCGTTTCGTACCTTGCGCTTGGTCATTGGCGATGACGTCATTGCCGAAACTGTTTTAATCTCGAAGCGCCGCCTTTGTCTGGCATATCCAGTTTTGACCTTTGGAGTCGAGGTTTGGTTATTATAAAATTGGTAAATTTCTGAATATATATTAATTATGGTCGGAAAGGATAGCTGTACGCCATTCGTAAGTATTATTTCCTTAATTTTAAAATTTAAATATTAAATATTTTAAAAATATATATACTATATCGTCACAATGTAACATCATAAAATTTTTTAATTCAAGGAAAAATTTGTATAGTTCCGTTGTTAAAAAAAATATGTTCCGCTTCATTAAAAATTCATTTAAAATTTAAGTTTCGGCTTAATTTAAAGAATACTTAGCAAGCAAAAATACTGAAATGTATTAGGATCGTGGAACAATGGTTAATAGAGTATATTTTAAATCGATCTAGAAAATAATTGATCCGAATATTTTATAAAAACCATTTTTAAAAGAAACTTGAAAATATCACGGAAAAATTAAATATATTTTAATCAAAATTTGTCTAATAAAAATTAAAATTCCTGAGAATAAATCTATTTAATTCTTCATGCATCATTATCATAATGAATTAAATATTGGCTTAAAAATATTTAAAACTATCGATTAAACATTGCAAGTTATATTCTAAGACAAAATTTAATTTTCATATTAATTACTCTCTCAAATATTTTTTTTAATAAAACTATTAAAATTATTCAGAAATGTAAATAATTGGGAAGCCAATAATTGTTTTTTTAAGATAGTGTGAATCATAAAGATAACAGCAATATGAATTTTAAAAATAGCAGGCGATCTCGTTCCTGAGTTGCTTGCGGATGAATTTGGAGGAGAATTTCGCGTGAGTAGAAGTCGCTAGTTTGAAGGATAAGAAAATATATCCTGTATCATTCCCAATTTCCGATTACCGTAAAGATTAGGTACCAAAGAATAAAGAGAGACAATAATTCTTAGTGGAAGCTTAAGATTATTCTAATTAGATCTTCATATTCCGAATCGCGTTCAATCTTATCAGCTGATTAAAGTAACTGTTCTAATCAGCTGGCAGTTAATCGCGCTATCCAATAGCAATTCAGATCTGTCGCAAAATTTAATACTGATTGATTTTCTTATTTTATTCGCTCTTAAACCATATTAGTTTTGCTAGATTAATTTATTCTAGCATGCAATTAAAACATATGTTTTTGTTGCAAGAAAAAACGCATTGACTTAAATCATGAACACATTCTTTTTGCTGTTTTCAACCTAAGTTTTATGCATAAAGAAATAAGGAGTACAGTGTTTATTTTATTTTGGGATTATTTCCGCTAAACCTGTTTGTCATTAACCTTTTTAGCACTGTTTAAATTAAATTAGGATTGTATGTTTCGAAAACATTTATCAAATTATTATTAAATTATAAGAATAGGACTGAAACAATTTGAGTTTAATATATTGTAAGGAAGTGGTGAATAGAATTTGATATTTTTACGCTTATGTATGTGTGTATACAGAGCCGGCCCTAGGTTAGTCGGCGCCCGGCTGCAAAGTTTTTTTTACAGCGCTCCTATATTTTTTGGTATCATTTTTTAAAAAACAATAGTGGCTAAATAATTTTGTAAGACGTCCCTCCCCAAACGGTGACGCCCTGATGCTGTGCATCACTTGTATCGTGCCTTAAGCCCGCTCTGTGTGCATACTATATATGCAATGCTGAAAACGAGTAAGTCGATTGCTTGTAGGCTTTATAAAAAATTCTACATTGGCACAATTTTACTAAATAATCTTACGGGTTAGTCGTGGAAGATTAATATATAACCAGTTATAAATTGAAGAACTTTTTTCCAAAAAAATGCCGATTCGAACTTCAAATATATCAGATGTATTATTAAAAAAAAAGCCAGTGAAATTTTCCTGGATAAATATCTAACTTCTATTGTAATAATTCTTTTAATTTATAATAATCTATAGACCAATATAAAGTTTTAAGGGGATCTTATGCTAAATTATATTCGCGCAGTTTTCAAAGATGTCAAAATAGATGAGGAAATATTGTATTAGGGAATTATGTTGAACGTATGCACGATTGCATTTGCAACGAATGTACGATTTATGTAAAAACGATTTAAGTTGTGAATCAGGTTAAAAAAATTAAATTTAGTCAAACAATTAAATTTTTTGATTTAATTACATTTTTACAATGATTAAATTATTTCGTTTTTCTTATTCTTATGTTTAGAATTGTAATTTTATTATAGTTTAAAAATTAAATGTAAAAAATATGCCTAAAATGTTGACATCTATTTGACTTACAAAAATGATGCTGTAATATAAATTCATCAAATGATTTTCATGTAACATCACTCTGTGTGGTGCAATTATTCCTCATTCTAATTTTAGTTTATTCAAGACAAGTCTACATTCACAATTAATTTATAGCCTTCAAGATTATTTTTTGTTTTAATTATAAATTTATTCTAGCAATTGTTCAATTATTAAAGTGTTCCACATGATATATCTGATTGCTTATTAATAATAATAATTATTTGTAAATAATTTATCTTATTTTTTTGTGCTTTCAAAGGAAAACAATATATAATACTGAATAAAAATTATAATAGCAATAAATTAAATTATTGTGAAACTTTATCGATAAAGAATTTAATATTAGTAATAATAATAATAATAACAATACAGAACTTCCTTTGTAAGTTGCTTATGAATCATCACCATTTGTTTTCCAGACCTGCATATATATAATAAATAAGACAGAAAGAAGTTCTAAACTGGGAAAAAATGACAATTATAAGTATTCTGAACATTGTCAGATAAAAGTAATAATAAATACCAGTTAAGGAACTTATTCCGAAAGGGAGACTTGTTTTCTATCACATAAAATTAAAGTTGTAGACAAGATTAAACGTTGCAATAGGAATTGGATTATGAGCAGGTGTCACAGGAAGATCAAAATATGGAAAGAGAAAATATATATTCAGATATTAGGGAGACAATGTGCCAAGAGGTATGTGGGTTTTCCTGGGAAAAGATTAAATAAGGTCAAACTTTGACCCAAGGAAAAATTTCTTTGAGATACAGTTCAGTCGAAACTGCAAAAAGAAATATGAATCAGTTGAGTTGAAACTGCCAAAGAAGTAAGACACAGTCTCTCCAGTCTCAATAGTGTCGAGTAGTTGCCCCAGAACTTTATAAATTCGAGTCCCAGCCACTCAACTAAGTGTAAAAAGAAGAGAAGGAAGAAGGAAAAAGGGTCAAGAAAAGAAATAGGAAGGAAAAGAAATTAGAAAGACTGAAAAGAAGAAACCATAGAAGTTTACAGAAGAAAAGAAATTGATCTTGGATCAGAGAGAGAGGAATGAAAAATAACTTTTTGTTTATGCTTGTCAGTGATCATTCATCTCATTATCTATAATAAAATATTTATTCTCCTTGGGTGACTTTATTTGTATACATTTTGTAAAGAACTATCTCTCTCACTCAAAAAAACATGTTAATTGTTGTTAAAGTTGTCTGAGTCAGTTCTGTATTGGAACATTCTGCCATTCTCTTGTGAAGCCCACAACCACTGTAAGGCTAATTCCTAAGCCATAAACTTAGATCCTGTAACTCACCAGAGGTCTCACATTTGTTGTTTTTATTTTTAATCTATATTTTTGTAATGCTTAACATTCAAATTGATTTAAGTCAAGTCAATGTGAATATTTATTATATGTAACAAATCTCTTACCATATGCTTTATATTTTGTATCTATTTTCAATTTTGATTAATATGTTTTGAATTTTTACTCGTGTTCTAAATTTTTTTCTCTTTTTTTTGGAAATGCTTGTAATTCTTTGATAATCTTCATTGCTGATGAGGGTTATTATGTGTAACTGAAAATGTTTCAATAAATATGTTTATTGTTTTTTTTCTACTGCTATTTTTGTGCTAGTTTATTTTTTATTTTTCTTGAATTCAGAATTTCTAAGCAGTATTTGGATTTTTATGAATTGTTATAAATGCACTATTTATAACAATTCCTAAATACTGATAGAATCTAAACTTTTTTTCTGTATAACATTATTCATATTATAAAAGATTTGAGAACAAAATTATTTTTTCAGAAACTGATTTTACAACTTTATTTTGTTTAAAAATATATACAAGGCAAAGCCAAAGAGTTCTAACTCTTGCCATGCTGTATGTATGCTATAGATCTGTAATTGTAAACAATGATAGGTTACTTCTTGCTAATATATGTGCCTTTTTTGTTATGACAGATCCTGTTATCTAGAGTTAAAAGTGTGATAGTAGAAGGTGCTATGCTGGACAAAATTGAGTATCAAGCTGTGATATGATTCCTTCTTCTTCAAGAGAAAACGTAGTAATAATCAATGAAGAGATGGCATTGTGTATAGTGAGGAATGTCTATCATATAAGACTGAAACAATGGAAATGGGAATTCAAATGTGGTTGCCTCAGACTACAGGATGATCCAAGAGACAGCCATTTAGCAAGATCATTTTGTCTGTGTTTTGGGACTGCAAAGGTGTAATACTGACAGATAACTAAATTATGACAATAACAGAGAAATACTACAGGAATTAAAATAACAGTTGATTGATAACTGTTGGATTAAAGATGGGATTAAATAATATTTTATTGTTCCACAGGTGTGAAAAGTGTGTGGCCCAAATATGGGTATATAGAAAAGGAAGAGTTGGAGGGCCAAATTTCAGTTCTCTAACACATCTGTGTCATGATGAGGGTAAGAACTTTTTGACCTCCCCTCATAAGTACAGATCAAACCTCTTCAATCTGACATTCTTGATCAGACATCTTCCATTGTCCCATGTGGTGTTTTTAAAATTCTCTGCCACACCTTCAACCTTAGTCTATCAATATGCTGGTTAATTTTGAAGTTAAACCTAACAATGCTTTAATAAATTTAAATGCTCTAGTTTTAATGGAAAACTTCTTGATTCTTTTGTAATTTATTAGTCAATGTATTTAATTTTCTATAATGCAAATGAATTTTTGTTGAGAGTATTATTTGTGAAAAAATTATAGAAAATTCTCTCATAAATAGGATCCAATCAAACTTAATTATGCTAAGAAACTGTTTATTTCTAACAAGTATAAAGTTTAAATATCTAAAAAGCACTATTAGCAGTCAAACACAAAGGATTTATAATTTAATAAAAGTAAAAACGTTTTCGGTACAGAATATACATCATCAGTTACACCAAACTATAAACAGAACATGTTTAAAATTATATGAAATTCTAAAATTACAGAATACAGAATATTATTTTTTTTTTTAATTAAATTGGCCAAATATATAGATTTTTTTTTGACTAAAATGAGTTCTAGGTTACAATAAAAATAGTGATAACAAGGAAAATAAGATTTATTAATCTGGTACAAAATTAATTCTAAAGGATGGTCGAAATTTAATTTAAGTGCTTGTGTTCTGCATATTTCCATGCACTAGTCATTTCTTCCACTTATCTAAGATTAATTATGGTTTCGCTTTTGTTAGATTTTAATATTTCAGTTTTTTTTCATTATCGGAAAATCTTTCCAGTCATGTACCTTTTTAACTATCTTTGCGTCTTGCCATAATATATTTACGACTTTTTCGTATGCTCTTTGTGCTAGGGCGGTGACAAGGTTACCTTTAGCCAAGTTGTCCTTGTGTTCTGCCAGCCTATCTTTGAAGTTTATGGCATTAACACCTATATAAACTTCTATGTTGTTAACTGGAATTTTGTAAATCCCGGAATCATATTCTGTGCTGCACTTCTCCTTATCATTACGTTGCAGGCTAAAAATTGTGGGAGGTCTTCTGTGTGTGCATTTTTTATTCATGTTATTGAGTGTTTTCCTTAATGTCTTACTATATAACTTCAAAGATAGGCTGGCAGAACACAAGGACAACTTGGCTAAAGGTAATCTTGTCACCGCCCTAGCACAAAGAGCATACGAAAAAGTTGTAAATATATTATGGCAAGATGCAAAGATAGTTAAAAAGGTACATGACTGGAAAGATTTTCTGATAATGGAAAAAATTGAAATACTAAAATGTAACAAAAGCAAAATCGTAATTAATCTTAGATAAGTGGAAGAAATGACTAGTGCATGGAAATATGCAGAACACAAGCACTTAAATTAAATTTCGACCATCCTTTAGAATTAATTTTGTACCAGATTAATAAATCTTATTTTCCTTGTTATCACTATTTTTATTGTAACCTAGAACTCATTTTAGTCAAAAAAAAAAAAATTATATATTTGGCCAATTTAATTAAAAAAAAAAAATAATATTCTGTATTCTGTAATTTTAGAATTCCATATAATTTTAAATGTGTTCTGTTTATAGTTGGTGTAACTGATGATGATATATTCTGTACCAAAAACGTTTTTATATTTATTAAATTATAAATCCTTTGCATTTGACTGCTAGTAGTGCTTTTTAGGCATTTGAACTTTATAGGATCCAATAAAAAATTTTTATTTCATCTTTCACTACTGCAGTAGCACTCACCCATTAGTACGATACTTCATACCTTGGTTTGGGTAGAACCAGATCTGTTTTAGCCAAGAGAAGAAATTCGAAACTGAGATCCTTATCCCTGTTGTCCCCTTTTACAATAAAAATGTGGAATTGGAATTATGGAGAGGAAACTAGAATAATAATCTCTTGATTATTTCTTGAGCTTTGATTAGTTTTGTAATCTTTTTTGTTTTTTCTTTTGTAATATCTTCTCATTTACTTGAATAATATGTATTTAAAGAGAACTTCCTTCTAATCATATTTCTTTTCATATCAAATCTTTATAGTTTATTCTTCTTATATTCAGCCATGGGAGTCAAAAGATTAGCACTTAAGTCTGTAAAAATCTGAACAAAATAGGAGAATATAAAAATTGTATAAATTTAGACTTGAGTATTTTTTATACTAATGGAGCTTGATACTTATAGGAGCTCCCATTGAAAGGATGAGAGATACATAATATGCTACTGTTTGTTTTACTGTTGATCTACTGTTATTGCTCTCTGCTATATGTAAATAGTTAGACTTATAATTGGGGCTGATGCCATAGATCAGGGGTGGCCAACAGGCGATCGATCAACCAGTCGATCACAGAACGATTTGTAGTCGATTTTCATAAGTTATTGGACGACTCTCTTACTTCATAGTGCCTTCTCTAGACAACTAAAGCCAAACTTTTGCTTTATTGCTGAGTATGCCGGTAGCAGCAGAGCATTTAGACAAAATTCTAAATTTGCTGATGATGCCAACATGACACCTTTGAATTGACAGTTGTGAGAGTTGAAGTGAATTATTGTGTTTGAGATTTATGAGTAAGTAAAAGGAAAAAACTGTCGCCGCTGACGGATATCTCATTTTTGGCTAATGTCATTTTGGGATATGTGGTTTTGGCTTCTATCTCTACTCTAACCATCAAACGAAGAATTTCGAAGGTAGATCACGAACTCATTGTTAACATATAAAGTCAATCTTAATGACAAACAAGTTGGCCACCCCTGCCACAGATGATTCTACTAACTCTATTACATTCAGGTTTTTTACTTTTGTAATGTTTTTAAAGCTTCATTTTTTCTTTATTATTTTGAAGGAACTATTGTTACAACAATGATTATTATAAATGTTGTAACGCTTCCTCCAATATAGGGGTCTAGGATAATGGTCCTTTGAATTCCCAAACAAATTCCAAAGATTCTTTATCATTTAATGGGATCTTTTAATTCCTTTAATTACTTTTGAGTTTCATTTAATGAAAAGCTAGTTTGTTTTAAAGGGTTTTATTGTTCCTCATTCATTTTGAATATTTAGATATATTACAGTATTTTCAAATTTTCTCTTGTTTAAGCTCATTTAACACATCTATAATAGGTGGTCTTATTAAATGTTTTTATCTCTAAGAAAATGTTGTTTGGAATTGAAAGTATGAAGCAAATTCAATGCCTTTGGAGTGACTTACACACTGAAAAGTGTTAAAGGGTTTAGTGACTTGTGATTTGGTTTAACCCTACTGTGTTTTATCTGAATATTGAATGACTAAGCTAAATGATTTAAGGATGGGATATATCCAACCTCCTTCATTATTAATTCATCTAAAAATTGATAAGTGGTTATTCTGTACAGTACCAGTTGTATAGTTAAGCAAAGTTAGACCATCTCCCTAGATCAATATCTAAGGTATACTAATTTTGTTAATAAAAATTAAAAATCTGGAAAAAAATTTCTATGAATTTATTGAGATTTTATTTCCATCTTTTATTTACCCTAATAATTCAGCCAAATAAATAGAAGAAACATTAAATAGAGTTTAATTAGAATATTTTTAACTATCTCTATGGTTTACATCAGCAATGTTTAATAAATCAATTACAAATCTTTTTGATATTGGAATAAAAATACAGGTAGGCCTCGATTAGTGCGACTTATAAAATTGATACCGTTTTTCGATTAGAAGTTTTTTGAAATGATTTTGTTGCAGGTTCATTTGGCCCTCTTATTCCTCAATAGTTATAAAGCAATTGAATATAGAAAATTTCAGAAATAAATTTTAAACTTATTCTGCAATAAGATTTTTTATAAACAGATTCCTTTTCTTATAGAACAGATTCCTATAAGAAATTATACAGTAGAATCTATAACAACCTAGAATATGAAATATCTGACATTGCAATGTGTTCATTTATAACAGTAGTCTCAAACTCAAATTGTGTGGGGGTTGAATTCAATTTGAAAGGAAATGAAGGGCTGAATATTTTTAAACACAATTACAATGAAAGGGAAAGTGGGAGTAATTACTGATAGCAAAGTGCAGGTTGAGTACAGAATGCTTTAAAACTTTACATTGTTATTTTATTAATGTATAAATTGTAATAATTTTCTGACTGTTAATATGTATTTAAACAAATAGCTAAAACATTTTTGCAGGCCGTACAAAATTGCTTTGTGGGCCAGATGCAGGCTGCCAGTTTGAGACCACTGATTTATAACCAGAGTTAATCTGAGCAGAATTAAATGTGTTGTTTTATTATATTATTTTTAAATAATAAGTTTTGATTAAATAATGTCAAATTATGTTTTAAATGAAAATTTTTAATTTTTTATTGCAGTTTTTTAAACAACACAAACAGCACTATGGCAGGAAAATTAATCATATATGCAAATAAAATATATATATCTACTGAAAGAATTATAGAAGCGCTTTCAATTTTTATTAAAATCTCATCAGCTACATTCAAAAACCAAAAACAAACACATTCCATCAAGCATTCTAAAGAACGGTTGTTATAATAACATAATCTATAACAGTTGATGGAATGTGTTTGTTTTTGGTTTGAGTGTTTGCTGATGAGGATTTTAATAAAAATTGAAAGTGTTGCTATAATTCTTTCAGTAAAGATGATTTAAATTCCCTGTCATAGTGCTGTTTGTATTTTGTTTATCTGGCAGTGTACACAAGAAAAATGTCGGTTATTTTATTATTATTATTTTTTAATATAACTTTTGAAATTCTCTTCAAAGATAATTTCAGTGTCAATATAAAAATGTTAAGTATAACTAGCTAATAGTGTTTAATTTTGATTTGTGTTTAACTAAAAGCAGCAAAATATTTTGGATAATAATAATAGTATTTATATTGATTTATTTTGAAAAATGATTGATATATTTATAATCTTCCTCTGCATAATATTCCATGACTTGAAAAGGAAATTAGAGATAGATTTCTAGTAATCTTGAAGTCAATTTTTTTTTTATTTTTTTAAAGATATTGCTAAGAAGAAGAAATGTTTTTATTAAAATTTTTTTGACTTGAATTGTCAAAGGAAAATCAAGTCAGAGCATTGTTCAAATAGTATAAGTTAAAATAACTGAAACCAAAACTGCAGAAAGGCAGTACTTATACTTACTCTTCTTGGGCTTGAAGGAGCTGTAAAGTTGTAGAGCCCTCAGCAAAGAAAAAAATATATATACTATATAAATGCAATTACTAGGGTTTGGGTAAAGTATTGCTAACAAATAGTGGAGCAATATGTTATGTTTTATATTTAAAAACAATTCTACTGGCTTCATTTGATAATGGCAAAAACATAACTACTTGGTAATGGGTCATGACATGTTTATTACTTTTTTGAGCTAATGAAGGCAAAAAATGTTTAGATTAGATTATATACACAAAAATCAAGTATTTTAATATAATCTTGATATTGATTGTTATAATTTTTTTTTTACAAGTAAAATTTGTTAAGTTAAATTTTTATCAAATTTAACTTTTAAGAACCTCTATCTGAGCTGTCTGTAAGGCCTATGTTAAAACTTTGTACAGGGGTGTACTTATGCACAGTGCTTAAAGCATGGCCCTGCACAAATGAATTCTTACTGAAATTTTTATTGTCTAATAAACAGTTTTAGCTTATAACAATTGTCAAAAGTATAAAGCCAGTGTCTTGGATGAGTACTTTTCAAACCATAACCAAGTATTTAATTGATCATAACTATCAGATACTATACAAAGTTGATTAGAAATGCAAATGACACACACACAAACACAAAATATATATATGTCGATCCCCGACTTACGTGATTTCAACTTACATGAATCCCGCACTTACGTTACTGACCAAGATTTTTTAAAATTGAAAGTTAAATATTTTTTTCTAATTTTTCATTTATATTTTAAGATTTAAGCTTTTATAATTTAAAATATTTGTATTATGATTATATTGTCTTCTTGCATCAGAAAATTTTATAAAATTTTTAATCTGAAATTTTTAAATTTTAACAGACAAGACATCATATGAAAGATAAAAATTCTAATGATCCTATGGATGATAGAAGTCTTTTACCTAAATTAGAGCCTTCTAAAGGTTGTATCAACCAAGTATCTATCCCACTCCCTCTTCCTGATGATGCGCAATCAACTTCAAGTGAAGGAAGCAGCAGAAATGGAGAAAACTATGAACGTGGAAATTGGGGAAAGCAATTGGATTTCTTTCTTTCTTGTGTTGGCTATGCTGTTGGATTAGGAAATATTTGGAGATTTCCTTATCTCTGCTATCGAAGTGGAGGAGGTAATAAGAAAGAAGTCATTATTTTTTATATTGACATTATGCTAATTGATATTTTTTCTTCTTATAAAATCCTAAAAAGATTATTTATATCCATTTAACATTTTTATAATTTTAGGAGCATTTTTAGTACCATACATTCTTTTTTTGGTTATATGTGGGATGCCTTTGTTCTTTCTTGAATTGAGCTTTGGACAATTTGCAAGTCTAGGACCTGTAACTATTTGGAAAATATCCCCTTTATTTAAAGGTGAGTTTGTAATGAATGCAATATTTAATTTTCAAATTTTAAAATTGCAATTTTATAGCAGCTTTTTATATTTATTTATAAATAAATAGGTTTGGGATATGGTATGGTGATTATATCTGGTATTGTATGCATTTACTATAATGTTATCATTGCATGGACTTTGTATTACATTTACCAGTCATTGACTTCTCTATTACCATGGTCTACTTGTGGAAATTGGTGGAATACACCCAATTGTATTGACCGTCATTATGATCCAAATTTACTTTTAAATAATACTCATATCATGAATGATTCTATGGTAATTAATAACATGTATGCAAGTAATGAGACAGCTAAAATTTCTGATAACATTGATAAGAGAATGACATCTAGTGAAGAATTTTGGTTGTAAGTATTATAGTAAATATTTTTAAAACCTAATGGTATTAATAAATATAATATGATTAATCTCCATTAAAAAATTTTAGAAATTATGTCCTGCGTTTAACAGCTGGTATAAATGATTTGGGAGAGATTCAGTGGCCCTTGGTGCTTAGTCTTTTTATTGCATGGATAGTTGTTTTTTTGTGTCTTATGAAGGGAGTTAAATCTTCTGGAAAGGTTTGTTTATTGAATTGTTTTGAAATTTTAAGAATACTATTATTTTCTAAAATTAATAATAAAGCTGAATAACTGCCAATCTAAAATTTAATAAATCTTGCATTAAATGAAAATTTTATAAATTAATTCTGATTTTTAAAAATATAATATTAAATTTTTGACAAGAAAAATCTTAAAATTTTGATAAAAATAATTTGGAATCTTGTAGGAAATTTGCATGTTTATTCAAATTAAAATTTTTGGGAAAATAATATTGCACATATTTTTGTTTATAGGTAGTGTATGTGTCAGCTACATTTCCATATATTGTATTGGTAATTCTTCTCATTCGTGGTGTGACTTTACCAGGAGCTTGGAATGGAATTGTATTTTATTTAACTCCTCGTTGGGAACTTCTGAAATCTTTCAAGGTTCTGCTACTTAATTCATATATTGAATTTTTTCATTTAAAATCTCAATAAAATATACTTTATTAATATATCAATATTTTTTATAGGTTTGGGGAGATGCTGCAACTCAGATATTTTATTCTGTAGGTGCAGCTTGGGGTGCAGTTTTAACAATGGCTAGCTATAATCGATTCAGTAATAATTGTTACAGGTAATAAAATTTTTGGTTATGCAAATTATTGAATATTTTAGATATATTTCTAATATATAAATCCTCCCCAGCAAAATTCAATTTTTAGTTTTTAACTTGTAATTTTCAAGAAAACAAAATGAAAATAAAATATTAATTATATAATAATAATTGTCAGTTTATAGATATGTATATGAAAAGAAAACTGATCACAAACAAAAATTAAGAAATTTTTTTATTTGAAAAATATTTTTTTAAAATATTGCCAGTGTGATTTTAAAATGTAATATATAAGCATGTGTTGAATATTATTTAATTTAAACATTTGATAGCAAGATCGGAAG